>SNQJ01S0053196.1:42625-52638 GCA_010110895.2 Picea sitchensis
GGCCCTGCCAGTGAAGAGACACTTCACACGTGCCAGACTTGTATAAATAAAGGAGGCTAGCACCTCACTTAGACACAACTCACTTGCTCATTTTGAGAGACAAGTTCAGATCTGCTACCGGAGAAGGAGGAGAAAGAGAGTGGTGCATATCTGGGAGAGGACTTTCTGTATTAGCTTAAGAGATCTCTTGGCATTGTATTGGCTATCTATATTAAGGAACTTTTGTTGGGTTTTCTTCCCCTAGAGGGTTTCCCAAGATAAATGTTGTGTCTCTTGTGATTGTGTATTTCTCAGTGATCTTGGATTATGCTATTGTTATCTAATGAAATGCAAACATCTATAATAATGGTTTAAACATTAACATAAACAAATAATTTCATGGACCTATAAACCATCTCTACAAGACCAAAAAAGGAATAACATAACATCATCCACCAAGAGAAGATGGGACAAAACTTTCCTTCCTATCTAGCTGATTCCCTAAGGATGGGATTTGTCTACTTATAATTCTACTAATATTCTAAGAATATATTATTTAGGAGCCTCTGTGTAGTAAGGTAGTAGCCCCATCACATGGGTCGAGAATTTAAAAGAGGGAATTTGTGAGTCTTCAAATAAAGAGGCATTCCTTGTAAGCCATATACCCCACCAGACCAGGTACAAAACTACCTGAAGTACCTTCAATTCCTTTCGAGTGAACCAAGAGAGAAACAAAGATTCAAGATTAATTTCATCCCATAGTGAACTAAAACAAAGAGATCCTCCAATCCTTTCCAGACCTAAACAACCCTGAAAAATGATTGACCCCTAGTTCAACTAAGCCTTTAATAAAACTTATGATCGTCCTGTCTCCCTGATCTTGCATCTCCCAAATAGTATTTACCCTTCACTGGTGATTGGAAAAAGAGTGAAAAAAAATTGTATTATTATCCCCCAATTTGACCCAAGAGGCTCGACTCTTTATGTCCCAATATGGATCTTTCTCCAACAATATTTTTTCCTGATTTTCCTCAAGTTCCTTCAATACAACTATCAAATCCCCGCAAGGATCTTGTTCACCAATTCTCACTATCACCTAGTCCACAACTCTTCCACTTCCACCAACTTGTTGTCCCAAGTTCAATATTTGTCCCTCACCCAAACTGCTACTTCCTGCTTCACATTTTTTAAATCCAATACAAATTGTTGACCTACAGAAAGGTCCAATGTGGGGTAAAAGGCCTTCTAAATATCCTTTACCAACTTGATGAAATCCTCGTCCTTCACCCACCCTGGATTAAATTATAAAGGAGTACTTAGACTAGCCTTGTCGAGGTCATGCTCAAGGAAAATAGGGAAGCTATCTGAGTATCTGTTCGAATCAATCCAAGATCTATATTGAGGCACCTTCAATAATAAATAGGTATATAACACAATCTGTCCAACCTTTTGAATACCCCTGCCCTTTCATTTCTATTGTTACTCCAAGTAGGAATAAGTGTAAATGGTGTCATATCAACAAGGCCACAAGATTCCAATCTATTAGAAAATAATTATGCAATATGATAAACCGTTCCACTGCCCACCCAATTTTTTTTCATATTCATGGTAAAATTCAGGTCCCCGCCCCCCAAAAAAAAACGTTTATCATTCTTAATCCAATGAAAATTGAAAACCCTATCCTAATAGTATGTTCTTTCTTCATACAACCCATAAATGTTAACCACTTTAAACATCATCCCCATGATTTTATTGCAAACTTCAGTACATAAACCTAAGGTAAAGGAATTCATCATAGTCATATTATGATTCCACCTAGTTATCAAACCCCAATAAACCATCAGAATCAATAGCAAGAAAATCTCATTTACACAAAATATTCCTCAACTCAATATTAACTCAATGTTCATTGTATCCCCTTCCACACAAACATATATATTATTTTGAATCAAATTTTATCCATATTATATATATAAATATATGAAATAAAATACATAAAATAAAAAATGATAGATGTAATTTATCACTATATAAAATTAATCATTTATATGATGATTAACACCGTTTATATTCCTCTGAGCCACTGCACTTCCACCTATTACCACCATTTGTGTTTTCCATATGTTCCAATCCATCTCAATGAGTATCTTATCCCCTCTTAATAGTTTTCGGCCTTGGTTGTACTGAGCCTCCTTAAATGGGTTGCCACTTTACATATTGGAACCCATGCTACATTTTCCCATAGGATTGGGAGTTCTCATAGTATTGCTTTCATAAATGAGCCTCGTGTCTTTACTCTTATCAATTGCTAGTTTTCAGGCAATGGACCCCTCAATGATTACATTTGGTTTATTTTCTTTTTTAAACATATGATAGTTAACCGTAGCTTCACCACAATCCAACTTTAAAGTTTTATCTGCAATCACATGTGTCTGAGTTGTCACCAATATATGTCAATTTTTTTTAGTTGTAGTTTAAATGTTTTACGAAATTATTTTTTTTTGGGGATATTTGCTCGAAATTCGACAAAAAATTGTTAGATCCGCAGATTTGAGTGATTATTTTTTTATAATCTGAGTACTCCAAAAAAATTTCAGCATTTTGATGTCATTTCTGCATTCATAAATGGATTTTAAACAATAAAAAATAGTGATTTCATACAAATTAATATCGTCGTATTCCGGCAAAAAAAATCATTTCGTAGAACAGTTAGATAATACATTTTTTATATCAACTAATTGATCTACTTAGTTAATTAAGTATCTAGAACATACCGATAAACATTCTATTCAACATAAAAATGTTCTATATCATCACTAACAACGATTTAAAATAATATCAATCAAAATTATCAAAAAAATATAAATCTCAACAATTATTTTTTTTTAATAATTTTTTGAGAAAAAATGTAATATAAATGATATTAAGCCATCACCTAAATTTGATCAATTTGATACAAGGTTGTGCAAAGTTGCACAATAAGTTTCATCAATTTTGTACATGATTACCCAAAGTTATGCAATAGACTCAAGAAAAGTTTCTCCCTTTATTTTCCTATCCTATCTATTTAATCAATGGGATATAATTCAATTATTCTACATAATAAACTTGAAATGTCTAATTATAAAGATTTGATTTGTGAAAGTGTATAATGCTTCTCAAAAAGATAAGATTTGATTTGTGAAAGTGTATAATGCTTCTCAAAAAGATAACTTAACTTAGAATGTGAGTAGTTAAGCAAAATGAGCAATGAAATTTGAATTATATATTTTTCAAAAGAATTAGGGTTATAAAGAAAAATAGTCATACTAATTAGATATTATTATTATTATTATTATTTTAAAGGTTAGCTTCTCTCTAAAATTTTAAATTTCAAAAACATATTAACATAAGAACGTATCATATTTATAAAACTAACTATTTTAAATATTAAATTATAAAAACTATTCTTATTTAATAAGTAAATGTTAATTTCTAACCTCTTTTTTCATAGAAAAATCCTCCTTTATATCCAGAAAAATATAAATAGTTTTCAAAAAATACAAACTTTTCAAGAGTCACAGGGTTGTTCTGATCAAAATACATATAGATCACTGAGAAAAAAAAACCAAAGCTTGTCTTTCGAAAGACAATGCGAATTCTAAGAAAAAAAATGGCAGGATTATCCGATTACAAAATAACAAAGATGTTATATGTGTATCCAGTCGATTTCAAAGCTCCAGATAATGGAACCAAGAAAACAAGCACAGACTAAACAACAAAACAGAGCACCGAGAAGCATTAGAAAATATTTATGTAGTGTGTGGGGTCCTCATGGCCAGATTCCCATCGATTGAAGGTGATTCTTCCCAGTTGAGTTTCGAGAGCCAGCTTCGATAATCTATCTGGCTCCTTATTTTCTTCATGGTAAATATGGGCAAAAGAGAGATTCCTGAAGTGTGGTAGTAAATCCAATATTCTTTCCTTCCAGCTTTCTAAGGCCACTGCCTGAATGGTCCCCCTTTTGTTTAACCATTCGATAACTATCCTAGAATCGCCAAGAACAATCAAATCGGGAATAGACAGTCTTCTATCTAGAGTCAGTGAATCCCAGGCCCCCAGAACTTCATCCTTTGTGTTAGTTCCTTGTCCAATTTTGAACGTCCATGTATAGGAAGTAACGTTGTTTAAATATATCTTACCTCCAGCACCACATTTTTTTCCCCTAGTTTGTATTGCGCCATCAAACCAGGCTATAGCTCTATCTGTCGAAAGTATCTTCTTTATGATGCGTGGGGAAGGAATTGTCTTTTGTAAACCATAGGTGTTTGCTTCTGCAAAAATTTTATAGACCACCCTTTGAATGGAAGGGCGTTATTCTTCAAAGATAGAAGTGTTTCTCTCTTTCTAGATGTGCCAACAGAGAAAAGCCGACATTTAAGGGAGAAGAGGATTTTTCTTGTTCCAATTTTCAAAACACTCAAGGACTGTGTGTCCGAGCCATCCTCTAGTAATATTTATCTATGTAGTTACTTTGTCCCATACCTCAATTGTAAAGGAGCACTTTACTCAGAAATGTTTCATTGAGTCACAATTGTTCTTACACAGGAGGCATATGCCTGAATCGACCCACCCCCATTTATGAAGGTTTTTCCATGACAGGATCTTGTCTTCTACAACAAGCCACGTAAACAAATTTAATTTTAATGGGCAATCCCATTTCCAGAGAGATCTCCTCCAACCGCTCACCTTTGGTGCCCACAACTTTGCAACAACAACATTATAAGCATTCTTAACCGATACCTTTCCTGAATTATCTTTGCCTATCCAGATTAAGACATTTGGTCGATCCTGAAGGTGAATCCCCACGTCTATCAACTTCAATTTGTAACTCTCCCACTCCCTTGTTGTATCTCCTTCAAGTTCCAAAACTAAACTAGTTAGCTAGTATGTTCCAATGGCTCTTTTCTCTTTATTACATCTCGCTTGATAGAGCATGTATATCCTTTTGTGATTCAAACTCTGAATTAGATCCTCTGATAACAATGAATCTTTTCCTAGACCTAAGATGTAGTCTCTCCTAATCACAATCGACTTCCCACCAGCAGGGTTCCAAACCAGCCATTGAAGGATAAGAGGTAAGTATTTTAGTAGATTCTTCCAGGTTTGTGACCCATACAACACATTGTTCGATGTCGTTCTTAACCAGTCAACCACCTGTGCATGATGCAATTATTTTTCATTTATTACTTTATTCCAGATGCCAGGTTTCATCAATACTGTCCATAAGGTATTTGATGCTATCGCCCGATAGGATAAATAGAGGTTCTGAAACACCCAACCCCCATACTGTTTTGGTTTTGAAAGCAACTCCCACTTGCATAAGTGATTTTTTTCTTTTCTTTTTATAGCCGGTCCAAAGAAAGGAGAAAACCTTTTGGTGAATTTTTTGTAGGATCGAAATCGAGACATATGCTAAAGCTAGCCAGTAGATTGGGAGACTCTCCAAAACATACTTTATGAGAATATACTTACCTCCTAAGGATAAAGTCTTGTTGCACCAGTGGTTAATTCTGAGCTCAAATTTTTGTAGAAGCCAGTACCAATCCTCCATTCTATAACTCCCTAATTTTAGCAGATAACCCAAATAAAAGAAACCAGCCGAGAGTTCTTTAAAATCGTACCTGAAAAGTGTTTTTAGTTCTTCAATAGTTTCCTCCTCTGTACCTGAATGATAGAAGGTGGATTTATGAGGGTTGACGCTTAGACTCGTCGCCCGATAGAGGACATGAAGAATGTTCCTTATTTCATTCCACTCTGAGAGCTTTGAATTAGTCATTATAGGCACATCGTCTACAAAAAATAGGTGTAAAATCTTTAAGATTCTAGACACTTTGATTCCCGAGAGGGATCCATCCTCCTGGCCCTTATTTAACATTAGATTGAGTCCCTCCATTACAAGGATAAATAAAAAGGGAGACATAGGGCACCCCTGACACAGTCCATGCCCACTCTGAAAGAATGAAGCCGCCTCTCCATTGATCATAATAAAATAAATTGTAAATGAAACACAACCCATAAACTAGTTTGTTGTGGCTAGGCCAAAACTTCTCTAGAGTAGCGCTAGCCTCAAGAAATCCCAGTTGATGCAATTGTAGGGATTTTTAAGATCTAACTTTAGTAAAATAGCTTGAAGGTTTTTTGATTTTATGTTGTGTAAGCATTCTTGTGCCATACCAATGGCATCAAGACTCTGTCTGCCCTTGAGGAAACCCAACTGTTCATCTGACATATCTCTAGAGAGAAAAGGCGAAGTCTCTTTGCAATTAGTTTTGAGATTATCTTGTAGCACAGATTACAGAGATAAATTGGGCGATAATCAACAAAATTCCTAGGGAAATTGACTTTTGGAATCAAAGCAATGAACATAGAGTTAATCTGTTTTGATACTTTCCCACTTATTCTAGTTTCCTCCACCATCTCTTCCATATCCTGACCAACTATGTCAAAAAAGTGGATGAAAAATTATACCGTCCAGCCATCTAGGCCAGGACTTTTATCCTTTTGGAATCCTTTCAAAACCTCTAATATTTCCTCCCTTGTGCATGAATTTTCAAGAGCTATAACCTCTTCTTCTCTTACCATCCTAGGAAACAGCCTTACAGTCTCTATATGTTCACCAATAGAAGCTCTTTCAAAATCCTTATAGTGTGACATAAAATGCTCAACAACAGTTTTCTTAATATCCTTCGGCTGAGTGAAAACCATACCCGATTCATTTTCCATATCCCATATATACTTCTTGTTCCTACGGTAGCTCGCGAACCTATGGAAGAACTTAGTATTTTTTTCTCCACTTGTAATCCAAATAGCGTAACTTTTTTGTCTCCATAGCTCCTCCTCCTCAAGGAGTATCTTGTTACAAGCGCCCTCTAGAGTTTTCAGAAGAGTCTCACATTCCTTTGATTGATAGCCATGTGAAATCTGATAAATGAGATCAAATATTTTTTTTTCAATATTGATCATTTCTAATCGTTCTAGAATCCTTTTTTCCTTTAACCAACATCTTGCGCACACTTTCAGGCTTGTCAACTTTCTAACTAGTTTGCATTGTGCACCTTCGTGGTATGTCTCCAGTGTGTCCTGCCAAATCGCTTTTACCAGCATATGAAAATTCGGATCCCACAACCAAGCAAGGTTGAACTTAAATGGATCTGCCACCTTTAAACTATCTTCACCCAACTGAAGTATGATGGGTGCATGGTCAGAGATGTAAGGGTACTCGACCCATGCACGGTATTTACCTTAATTAATAAGAACATTCTCTGCCACATAAAACCTGTCAAAACATTTTGAAATGTTGTCGATACCTTTCCTATCGTTCCTCCACGTCAGCATCAACTCAGCCGGAACCACGTCCACTAGATTTTTTTTTAAGAAAATCTCAGTGAAGTATCCCACCAAAGAACCAACCTGAGCTGACTCACCCCATATTTACCCTAAGTTTGTAGTGAGATTCAAATCACCTTCCATAATTATATCATCAACTGATAAGAGCCCATCTATGTCGACCTTTTCCCAAAAGTCTTTACGATCTTTGCAAGGACCGTAGACATTCAACATCGACAATTTTCCTTTTGTTGCTAATCTTGTTCCTATCACAAAAATCCCTCCAACACTTAGGACCAACATAAAATCGAAAACAGTGGGATACCAAGAGACTAGTAGCCCACCCGAATTTCCAACTGAACTTACTACACAGGTCATCCATTCTGGCCTAAGGGAGAACATAAAATTTCTAGCCCTTTCCGCCTCTACTAGAGTTTCTTGAAAGAAAATAACCGAAGGACGTTGTAATTCTAGAAGTATTTTCATGGAGGACAGTTTTAGGGGCCCTCCCACCCCTCTGAGATATAGGGAGAGGAGGATCATGATTTATCCCATGCAAGGTCTTTCATGCCTCTAAGTGCCCCTTGTTCTTGAACTGCTGGGAGAGAAACTGCATTAGAAAGTTCTAAAACCATTTTTTTATGAGCACTCCTAGTTTTTAAAGGAGATAGATCCAAGCCTAAACTTCTCGACCAAGTAGGGTCCTTACCAAGTTCTATTCTTTCCCCGCAGACGAAGAAGAGGCTCCCAAAGAGCAAACTCTTGGAATAAGGTCCTTCCCAAGGTAAGTTGGTAAGGGTCGGGCTCCAAAGTTTCCAGACAGAGAAGGATCTAAGGAAGTGAGAAGAGTTTCCAAGGAGTGGTCGCTTAAGGCCAGTTCCGAGTACCCCGGTAATGGGTGAGTGCCCTCCTCTTCTAGAGATTCAGGTAGATTAGCAGGGCTCTTAAAAGTTGGGAGAGACTGGTCCTGAAGAGGCTCCGGCCTGGGAGAAGAAATAAGAGGTGGAGTCGGGCCTCGGTTAGTCTCAAAATTCATACCAGCCTCACCAAATAAACCCGAACCTGGATTCATAAGAGAGCCTAAACGATCTCTCTCCCAAGTCGAGAGCAAGTTATAAAAGGCAGGGCAGTAAAATTTTAGCTTACCAACCAAAGACAAATCCGCAGGTTTAGAGTTCGAATCTGTATGGATCCTGTTGAAGGCTTTTGCGTCTGGAGAGTCTCCCAAGGATGAGTAACCATTTTCCATAAGTTCCTCCAAGGATTCCTCCAAAGGTACAACTCCAAAAACTGTGGACAATCCTTGCGAAGATGGCATGTTCTTCTGCAGATGGAGTAGCGAAAAGGAATCCCTAAGTAGTCCAAGCATTGTGCGTATAGATGGTCTTTCCATTCTATGTCTAAGGATTCCATCAGCCCAACATGTATGTCGACTTCAACAAGGACCCTTGCCATGCGTTTATCTGAGTCTTTTAGACCACGTTCATCAACCATTAAGAAGCTCCCCAAGGAGTTCCCAATCTGCTCAAGTGCCTTATGATTGCATAATTGCAGGGGGAGACCCGGGAGAAGAATCCAAAGGTGACGAAAGCTAAAATAATTGACTTCCTCCACCATAGCCCCAAAATCTGTTAAAATTAAAGCCGAGTCCTCTGGGCTTTTGAAAATAAAGTCTAACCATCCACTTGATAAAGTTAGGACCTCAGGGGTATAGCCCAAGACCGGCTCCCATGAAATCCACACCCTTCTGTGAGCAATGATCTCTGTAGGATAATCTGCCCACAAGGGTGCACAAAGCCAAAGCCAGGTTACATGCTTCATCCATGCCCATGACTAAACGCTGTTTTTTTTCTTCGGCTGCCACACTTTTTGTGGACGTAACTTTGTACCCCTCTTATTGTGAAAAATAACCTCGTTACCTTCAAAGGTTCGAGAACCAATAGGTATATAGTGCGCTACCCCCGCGAAGAGGACTCCAAAACTTCCTTACCAAGGGAGCTTTTGTTAATTTCTAACATGTTAATAGAAGAAAGTATCTTGTGTATATAATTAACTATGTTAAATATTAAATAATCAAAACTATTTTTATTAGTCCTTATCTTTAGGTTAGGAATTATAGTAATTGGTTTGTCTATTTTTTTATTAATTTGGCACTAAATTTAACACATTTTATATCTAGACATATTTAGATCAATTAAGGTATAAGTATGGATGTAGATTTACGATAACTTAGGATAAATTTCACATAATTTAGAGAGATTTGGGATGTGGGGATTAATGATAAACCTAATATCACATTAAATGTTTAATCTTTCTCCAATGTTTGTTTCTTACAAGTAGTTCTCACCAATGATACTAATCAATCTCAAACACCATAACGGACACTAGTCAATCTCAAACACTCGTTTTCTCCTTCCTTCCTCATAAAAGAAAGGCAATAGTTTGAGACCTGAAACATTCAAAATCTAGAATGCTAAATTATGTCATGGAAGGGAGGTAAGTAAGTAACCTTACCTGATATGAGTTATGGGCCATTGAACCTAAACAGAGAATTACAAATACAACAAGGTAAACAACAAAACACTGGAACATAGGGACTCAATATTTACGGTAGGGTTTACAGTTTTTTGGTCGACATTTCTTTAACAAGCTTATTGTATTAGCGA
>SNQJ01S0053196.1:52688-66646 GCA_010110895.2 Picea sitchensis
GAACCAAACATATCAACACCAAATATCATTTGATTCGACATCATGTTAAGGCCAAAACCATTCATCTCAATCATTGTTCCACTTCAGAGCAAATTGCGGACATCTTTACTAAAGCTTTGGGTCGAGAGAAATTTGAAAAATTTAGAATGATGCTTGGGATGACAAATGTCCCTTCGGATTAAGGGGGGAACGTTAACTAATCCATTACCGTTAACTAATCCAACGGTTCAACTAACAGATGGTTTAACTAACCGATGATTCAACTAACTATTTGCAACTGCCTGTCCGCATCCGCCTATAAATAATGTATCCGCATCCATTTTTTGTATAAGAAAGATTGATTTGTGTTCTCTGTGTTCGGTATATATTATGGAGTTTATTTGGCCTGTTACACCCCTTGATAAAGTTAGGAACTCAGGGGTATAGCCCAAGATGGCTCCCATGAAATCCGCACCGAGTGAGACAACTTCTGTGAGCAACGATCTGTAGGATAATCTTCCTACAAGGGTGCACAAAGCTAAGTTACAGGCTTCATCCATGCCCATGACTAAACGCTGTTTTTTTTCTTCGGCTGCCACACTTTTTGTGGACGTAACTTTGTACCCCTCTTATTGTGAAAAATAACCTCGTTACCTTCAAAGGTTCTAGAACGAGTAGGTATATAGTGCGGTACCCCCGCGAAGAGGACTCCAAAACTTCCTTACCAAGGGAGCTTTTGTTAATTTCTAACATGTTAATAGAAGAAAGTATCATGTGTATATAATTAACTATGTTAAATATTAAATAATCAAAACTATTTTTATTAGTCCTTATCTTTAGGTTAGGAATTATAGTAATTGGTTTGTCTATTTTTGTATTAATTTGGCACTAAATTTAAGACATTTTATATCTAGACATATTTAGATCAATTAAGGCATAAGTATGGATGTAAATTTAGGATAACTTAGGATAAATTTCACATAATTTAGAGAGTTTTGGGATGTGGGGATTAATGATAAACCTAATATCACATTAAATTTTTAATCTTTCTCCAATGTTTGTTTCTTACAAGTAGTTCTCACCAAGGATACTAGTCAATCTCAAACACCATAAAGGACACTAGTCAATCTCAAACACTCGTCTTCTCCTTCCTTCCTCATAAAAGAAAGGCAATAGTTTGAGACCAGAAACATTCAAAATCTAGAATGCTAAATTATGTCATGGAAGGGAGGTAAGTAAGTAACCTAACCTGATATGAGTTATGGGCCATTGAACCTAAACAGAGAATTACAAATACAACAAGGTAAACAACAAAACACTGGAACATAGGGACTCAATATTTACGGTAGGGTTTACAGTTTTTTGGTCGACATTTCTTTAACTCAATATTTACGGTAGGGTTTACAGTTTTTTGGTCGACATTTCTTTAACAAGCTTATTGTATTAGCGAAAATTGAAGAAACAAAATATAAGAATTGAACCAACAAACAGTGGAAAGAAAAATGAGAATAACTGATTTAAATGGATGATTTCATGACAGAATTGATATCCTCTTCCAAGAGATACTGAAGGAAGGATGGCGATGAAAGATGCCAAGCTGCTTCTTCTCTCAAAACGTCTACACTAAAAGCTGCGCATCCTGCCTACTATTCCTCAGGGACCAATTTACTTTGCAGTAATTGACTCGACGCAGTTCTGGTCTGCTGGTCGAATTACCTGTCGATGGATGGACTTGGGATGATACATATTTTGGCTCAAGCAACTCAGAGAGCCTTGCGAACATTTATGTGACTCTGAGAGCGCCTCGCTAGGTATTTCCTCAAATCATTAACAACCAGAAACACCGAGCTGTGATGTAGCTATCAGCTACAGAAACACTGTTAACACTCTGATACCGCCACAATTGTTGAGAATCGAACCATGTTCATCGTTCTCATCAGAGTTGCCGGCACACTCTACATTGTGCATGGATGTCAATTGGCGGCACACACATTAATGTTCTTCTGACTATCTTTTTTAATGTATTTGATGTCAATGAAATTTGGTTATTTATTTTTATTATTTACGATTTTTTTTTATTTAAAATCCTTATTTGTGAGTGGTAATAATATTTTTATCGGTTTTGTTCAATTTTAAAAGATTGAACATGTCATTTAATTTAATTTAATTTATCCACAAATCTTTATAAAATGCAGACTTTTTAAAGGTTTTATATTACAACATATATTTTTATAAAAAACCTTATAGATATAGAACTCAACATACATAAAATCATTATATAACTCTTTATATAATTTTAGATGATTTAGATTTTTTTTTGCACTTCAATATAAATCTTTATTTTAATTTTCTTTATCTAAATTTATTTTATTTAATAAAAACTTGACACCTAAAACTATTTATTTAAGTATGAATTTTCATTTATTTAATAAAACCTTTCATACACGTATATCTTCAATATATTATATATACATTATAATTTGTTTTTAATATTGATGCACAAGACAAAAGCCTTATATAGTTTGATATATTTGAAGATCATAAACAAAGGTTGTAAGAGGGTGATCATTCTTTATCAAATTGTATTTTCTCTAAAAACTTTGTGCAATCTAAAGTTATAGCAAATTGGTGTATGAGACTCTCTTCTTTGTGGGACAAGGGGGTCAAGTCACACCAAATTGGTGTATGAGACCATCCTGTTTGTGGGACAAGGGACTCCCCTCCGCTCAACGATTTGATTGGTAAAGTCTACGAAGGTATACATACCCTACCCCCTCTGGATTTGAACTTGTGACCTCTTAAGAAGAAACACATGTTCTTAACCATTAGACCAACTCAAGTTGTAACACAACTCAACCACAGAATAATACTCATTATCTTCATCAAATTGTACTCTCTCTAAAAACTCTTTACAATTTAAATAACACAATCAATCACACAATGATATTTATTAAAGACATATGAATCAAGTATTATTCAACCACACAATAATAATATGATAATCATTAAAAACATATAGATAAAATATTATTCAACCACACAATGATACTCATTAAAAAGATATAGATAAATTATTATTCACATTACATTCCACTTATGCTAAACCATGCCCATAATCAAAAACTAATAACAAGAAGACAATACTATAGTAGAACCATATTTTACCATTGCAAGAAGGAAAGCATGGAATGCTTTTTTCACATTTACCATATTAAGATAGGCAATAACTTTACCTAACACGTATACATCTGATTGTACTATGAATTTTTTCCCTAACATATGTTACACCATATTGTAATAATTAATTAAAATTATAAATCTTTTGTAAGAAAAATCCCTCATAAAAAGGTATTGTATTTCTCTAATCAAAAGTGAACTACATAAATGTATATCTAATTATACTATCACCTAATATTGAGTTCTTCTAAAATCCCTCATAAAAGGTAATTGCATTTCTCTAATCAAAAGTGAACTACATAAATGTATATCTAATTTTACACCATATTGTAGTAATTAATTAAAATTATAAATCCTTTGTAAGAAAAATCCCTCATAAAAAGGTATTGTATTTCTCTAATCAAAAGTGAACTACATATATGTATATCTAATTTTACACCATATTGTAATAATTAATTAAAATTATAAATTCTTTGTAAAAAAAATCCCTCATAAAAAGGTATTTCTCTAATCAAAAGTGAACTATATAAATGTATATCTAATTATACTATCACCTAATATTGAGTTATTCTAAAATCCCTCATAAAAAGGTAATTGTATTTTTCTAATCAAAAGTGAACTACATAAATGTATATCTAATTCTACTATCACCTAATATTGAGTTCTTCTAGCCTCGGTTTCCTTTCAAATTCAATATCAACATAACCACAGTGATCTCATAATCATTGGAGAGTTAAGGAGAGTCTCAACAAACCCTAGGAGAGACCTAGTGAGACTTGGAGAAAAATAAGGGTTTTTCTCAAGATAAGGAAAGGGACAAAGAAAATTCATATTTTAACCTATAGCCTTCTCAACATCACAATATGGATGTGTCTATATATTTTTCCTCTACCTTGAACCCCTTATTTATATTCTCAAATGTTGGTTCAACTAGTTAAAGGTTTGGATTCGGGTTGTACATGTGTATGACCTTCACTTCCTCTACTCAAATCCCATAATTTTCATGCATTATATATATTTTTAGGCTATTTTGTGTTCTTGTGGGATGCTAACTAGAAACCCACATTTTACTTGCGACTTGCATCACTATGAAGAATGAGAATAGGGAAAAAGACCTTAGATCATATTCAAAGATATTGGAATTGTTAACTTAGGATAGCAATGTAGCTCACCTTATATCATTAGTTAATGGTGAACAATTTTATCTATAACAAATAGCCCTAATGCGTGAGAAAAAAAGAGGATTTGTTGGTTGAAACACATTTTAAAGCATACAGAGATTTGATAGGAAACCAAGGAGGATTTTAGCAAGACAAGGATTAGAAAGTAAACATGGCTACCAAATCAAGTACATTTTTTATCCATGAAGGATGTAGAGGTAAAAATAATTACCATGAAAGATACATGGTGGATCCATGTGAAATCGAGATCATATCCATGAGCATATGCAAAGAAGATCCATGTCTTAGTGCATATTAGGAGAACAAGTTTAGCTATGATAATATCAAATAGGTTCTCCAAAGTACTAATGCAGTATAAGATAGTGGTATTGTACAATAAATTAAGGTAGTATAACCAAAGAGGAATGCCACCATATCCTAAGGTATTCAATCTAAATCCATCACAATGTATGAATATACACCATGTGAATAAATGTGTCAAACTCAAATATTAGAGAAACCATCTAGCCATATTCATTGGTGTATACCATTCCTAGACATGAGGTAACCAGTTGATAATGAAAATGGGCACCAAGGTAACTAGTATACTCTCGAAAATATGAATACATGTGTTGGTGTGGAACACTTGTATGATCAATTAAGTAGAGTTCATTGATGAATACTCACAATTGAGTGAAAGTGAACCTTCCACTTTCCATTGATAACTTCAATCCCAAAGATACTATAAGGGTCTCTAAATATCATTCCCAAAGTAACAAGTTAGAGTCATAAAGAAGAGATTCATAAGAAGGAGGGAATTGAGGAATGCCACATCAACTGACACAATATAGAAAAGGAACACGATTGACTTCATAAGCTTAGAGAACATATCACCAAATACAACCTTTAAATGCACTGGATGAAAATAACACATAGGAAAGGACCTCTAATCAACATTCAATTATAAAAATCATTGTCAAAGGTGAGGCATTCCATCTATGAGTAAAATGGAATCCAAGATAAAACTTGAATGTATCCACTATATGAATAAAGGTCTTTCCATTGAACACATGGGAAACAACTCATTCAATCAGTATTGATGAAGGTCATATACTAAGTGCAAGGAAGTAGTGATGAAGGTCATATACTAAGTGCAAGGAAACCTACTAGTGATGAAAGAAGTCTTATGGTGATACTAATATATAGGTTCAGCTCCTAGATAAATGTGTTGTGGTTGATAAAAGTAAACTTTCCAATGAGAAGGAAATGATGGATCCTTCCACACTATCCCAAGATACAAGCATTAGATATAAACTAGAGATAACTTGGCATGGGGAATAAATGGCACATGGCCATCAACTCAAAAAATCCCTTATATAATAGCATGACATAATAATGAATTAAGCAACAATTGAAACCAAACGAGGCCAGTGATGAATACCATTAACACAAGGGGAATTGAGGTATATCCCCATAAAATTAGAAGAGTAACCAATCAAAAATAGTTTGAAGGTAAAATCAAGATGAAGGTACAAATGCTTAGACAATACTATAACCCAACTATAGAGATTAGACTCAAACAAGTGTTATGTTCAAGGGTGATATTCATGAGCTTACACTACAAGGAAAAGACATTGTAGTGGAGGTTATAGTAGAGGTTTTTAGTGTTAAAAAATTGGCAAAAAATGTCAAAAAGGCCTTCGCTAAAACATCCATTTTTGGTAGAGGATGTTTTTGCGGAGATTATAACGGAACTTCATTATAACTAAAAAAAATTGGGTGGATGGAGGTTTTAGCAGATGTTTTTCAAGGTGGTATGCTTCATGGTGTATGCACACCAATGCGTTCTCAAACTTAAAGCACTGGTTATTACATCTCATCGAAAGCACTAGGGTAGTCAAAAAAATATCAGGCATCGGTTCTCTTCTAAATAATAACATGTCAGTGCTTTTATAATAACAATACACTAGTCAAATCTATGATACCATGCACTAGTGCATTACAAGATAAACTCGGTTGGTGAATGCAATTTAGAATGCATCGATGCAAAAGTCTCATACAGAAGCACCCGTGCATCATTTTAATTAAATTCACTGAAAGGACGATTTTTATTATTATAATTTGTGTTGTTAAAATAGTATTACAATTGGTGTTGGTTCATTGTATTACAGCACCGATGCACATTTTATTACAACACCAGTTATTTTTAGCATTAAACACAGTAGTGTTCATTTTCTCTTTTTAGAAACATTGACCTGTGACAGTGCAATTATTGTTATTTTAAATTCCATTGTTCATAAAAAAAATTGACATATATCTTATAATAGTATTCATATAAATTAAATTTTGAGTAGCGCATTTGGATATGATGTTTGGATTAATTTGTTATATCATCAAATTTCACATCTCTTCATTATAATATTTAATCATCCATGTATTTAATCAACGATGTAACATTTCACAACGACATTGGACAATGCAAAAGAATAAAGTAAAACGTATTTTATTGTATATGAATGAGAGTCTCTTTTTCATACAAAATGGGACACTTATTGGTAACCCCTTGTCATTCAATTGGGACACTTTGTCCATTAAATTAAACAAAATGTCTGTTTTTCACAGACAGTTATATCAAAAAACACAACATCTGTCATTGATATCCAAATATATTGATCATCATTCTTCGCTAGAACTATTGTCAGTGCTCGAGCTACTTCCATGACTTGGGTTATTTGGCCGAATGTTTTGTTGATTTCCTCGATTGTTTTCCTCTTATTCAAGTTACATCTACAAAAATAAAAGTAAAGTGTAATAAGTGTATCTACATTGGTGAGAATAATGAAAATTGAAATAAATAATATAAATGAATTTAAATTGAAAAGTGTCATACCATAGAAAGAATTGAGTCTTGAATGATACACATTCTTTAAAAACCAAATCTCACGCCTTTTGTTAACAATTATTCTATTGGCACATTTCCATACTTTGTTTCCTGCAAGTTTTATACCCCATAATAAATCATAGATTTAATATAAATGTTTTTTTGTTCCATTAATTATAAAATGAGATAAGTAAAACAACATAGATACTTACAAATTCCACAATTAATTTTTTATATGACAAAATATACTCACAACCCATACTTAAACCAATGTCAATCAATTCTTTCAATGGTTTTTCTTTGTATTTTAGCACCTGTTTGAATACATTCAAGGATGGATATTGTAAAACAACTGAAAATATACAAAAATGAAATCTAAAGTTTTTGTAAGGAAATAACAATTACTCACAAACTTTGCTATCAACCATTTTCTTCCTTGTCGTCCTATTTTATGTGCTCAATGGGTTCCATTTTTTTTTCTTTTCTGCAAGAAAAAACTTTAAAATTAATATTTAATGTTAAATTAGTTATTTATATGTACCTAATAGAAAAATTCAATGATTGCATACATTTGAAGCACGTTGTTGTTGTTGAGATGGCTCCTCGTGCGATGCAATTATGTCCATTTATTTGACCATATTCTTGTACACATTTTGGACATTCCTACTAGCATATTTTGGATATCATCTTGTTGATCCTTTGGGATTTTCATAATCTTCCTGAAAAAAGTAACACGCCAATAAACTATTTTTATATTGATATATATGAAAACTAAATATAAGAAAATTGATATTAATAAAGGAATGTTTTGTAGTAATATATACATATTCTAAAAACCCATTTTTAGGAATATTGGTTTTGGAATGATTCTTTTTTGTTGTTTATGTTTTTCCTATTGCAATTCTAACAAGTTGCATTGACTATTGCTCTGGAAACACTTCATCTAGTTTAGATATAACCTGGTTCTTGGAACAATTGGATTGATTTCTGTATTGTAAGTGTAAAGTACGTCTATACACTCGTTCCACTATATTGCTCATAGTTTTGTAAAAAAAATTCCCCATTTCATTAACCTCCAACACCACTCCAGATGAGCTAAGGACCAATTCATCATCATTTACATCTTCTATAATTTTTATTTTCTTAGGACGACATTTTGTTCCTTCGTTGTTGGTCCCCATAGAAAATTAAACATATGTGAAATAATAGATTGTTTGAAACATGTTATCTAATATTATTAAGTATATTATTAATGAAAAGTAATAAAAGAACTCATATTGAATAGTATTTTTTCATTCACCATATTCAACCTTTTGCAATTTTCCATCAAGATTTTATGTTCTTCTGCACATAGATCACAAAGAATCTTATCAAGCTACCTCATTTTGTGGCTCTTTATGAAACACACTAACCAATACATATTAGTTAATATTACCTATATGATGCATGAGCATCGCTCCACCTTAGCACATGACAATTGATTAGCTATAGTAGTGTGCATTCAAGGAAGGGAGAGGCGTCGCCCTCTCATTTTTTCTTCGAGAATCTAAATCATGATTAAGGAAATTAATGCTGACAGGTTGGTAGAGCCAAGTTGTTCCTTCGCACAAGATGTAGATGAGGTTGCCATTAAGTGGTTGAAAGTAGGAGGGATATGCATCTGATTCAGATCATATTTCCTTCATTGTAATATGCCCCATTAGTCATGCGTTTTGAATGGTGATTAGGCACTAATATCTTACCTTGAAGGGAAGCTCATCGAGCCCCTCTTGTATAAACTCTTGTATTGTCACCTGTAGAGCATGCATAGGAGATATCAGATAGGTAGAAGATATATAGAGGGGAGAAACATAGAGATATGAGACTCAGTCGCAGTTCAGACTCACATGTTGTAATGGACATTCCACCATTAATATAAAGTAATAGATTTTCATGTTTTCCAATTTGTGTGTAATGGATGTTTAGTCGTGAATGTCATTCATATGAATTTGCATTGTAGATTTATGTTAGAAATAGTCTGCAGGGATAGAGATATAATCTTCTATCTGTGAGCGTGTTAGATTAAGTCTAGTTCTCAAGGCTAAGTGAAAGGAGTGCACGACAGAGGGTGGGAACTCTATGAGTCGAAGCAAGGAGTGCGTGTCTGAACTCATTCGAGTCAGAAGATAAGTTTCCAAGAGGGCACACCAGGATAATTCACAGACTCGGAGGGAAATTTCAAGGTGGTTGAATACCTTGGGAAGAAAGACTATGTAGGAGGAAACACAATGCAGAGTTACTGAATACTCTGTAATACTCTTCCAGGAGGGAATAGAGCAAGTATGAGTGCATAAAAGAGCAACACATTTTGAAGTTTTGGAAGCATTGAGAGAACCTCAGGTTTGTTGAACACTCTGAAGAAGGAAGTATTTGCAAGAGTGCATCGATCAAGGAAAGGAGATGCCTTAATAATTTTGAAAGGGCTCAGGGAGAAGTCGTCGAAAGGATTATCCAAGTGCAAGGAGTGCGCCAAGGATACAATAAGTTCATCTTAAAAGCTCCATAGGAAGGGTGTTAAGTTGCTAGGAGGGCACTAGAAATTCCGCGGAAGGACATAGAGGAACGAAGAACCTTGAAGGGTTCAAGTCGAGAAAAGTCACAGAAGAATTTGAGCAGAACTTTGCAAGGAGTGCAGAGGAAAGGCCGAGAATAGTCTAAGTCTTGGGAAGAAATTGCACTAAGTTTGAAAGAAGTTAGAGGACTTGTCAAAGTCTCAAAGACCATGAAATCATCCATCGTCGAGAGGAGACAGGTGGAAAGAGATCAGAAGATCAGGGAGTTGGAGCTCTGGGAGGTTTTCCAAGAGAAAATAGAGACCTTTGTGAGGTTACAAAGAGTGGTTTGAATCCAAACCATTAGATCTGGAAGGGACTTGTGGAAGCGATCCACACCTTTCAGAGGAGTAGTACTCCAGGAGATTTTAGAGGAGGATAGCGAGAGACTCCTTAAAAGGCTAGATTCTGAATAGATCATAGCCATCGATTGGAAGGAGGGACGAGACCATTGATCCTCGCACCATTTGAGTTTGTTGTTTCAGAGTTTGGGAACATAATATTTGGCTGTCGTGGAAAGATTTGAAGCTCGAAGCCTAAAGAGCTTTGCGTGGTTGAGCCCTGGGACACAGCCTGAGGTCACGTGATAGAAAGGGACTGACACGGAGAGAGAGTGTCGCCGCCAACTTTTTTCAAAGGGCCAATAAGAGATTCGTGAGGTTAAGAGGGCCCACACTTTGAAGAAAGAGGGACCTATGATAAAATATTTTGGGTTCCAGCAGGGAGCCAAAGAGTCAATCTGACTCAGGTGTTTTGAATGATCCTACACCGGGAGGTCAAGCAACCCCAGAGGAGAGAAGAAGGAGGGGGAGGGTTTGCACCAAGTGGTATCAGAGCCTCTAATAAAGTGGAGTCATGTGAGATGAAGGAAATAAAGAAGATACTCTAACACCAAGTGGTATCAGAGACTGAAATTGTTTTTAGGAAAAAGAGATAGTTTGGCTACATCAAGTGGAGTTAGAACTTGAATTTGCATGTAGGAAAAAAGTGAAGGGAGACAGAGTGCGATACTCTATGGAAACTATTGCAAGGTGTGCAGCAGATGGTAAACATCCAGGTGGGCTATAGTTGAAGCAAGATGGTCATTGGAGGTCACGAGTGTGGTCAAGGATGAAACTACCCGTAGAAAATCAAAGCGGAAATGAACAAGGAGCTCAGTGAAATCTGAGCAGAGATAGAGATGATAACATTTAGGATGTAGTAGGAAGGAAAGGTGTGTTGGAGATACGAGTGGCCTTTGAAGAGGACAACTAAGTGGCTTATTCGAAATTTGTTGGCCAGAAGGAAACAACAAGTGTTAAAAAGGTGGTTGAGATATGTCAAAAATCTCAATGGCGAGGGAAAGATATCTGGGAGAGGTCTCGGGAGTTGACAGGTGGGAAATGAGAAGGGATTAGTTGATCTCGTAAGCTTCCAGGAGGGCATAGAAGACATATAAAATTTCCAATTGGGAAAGGGAGAAGAGATGAGCTCAGCTAAGAGTTCATGTCAGCAGGGGGTGTTGACAGATGGAGAGGAGGAAGAAAGGCCTCATCCATATGAATATTCATGTGGAACTGCAAGCCGTGTGAATGAAGATGATGACAAGTTGGAAAATTCCATCACAGGGGAGAAGGATCAGAGGATAATTCTAGTCATTGGAGGAGTTGAGATATTCCTTCCAAGCAGTCGAGGATAGGCTAGCAAAGATGTTGTAGATGCAACAGAAGGACAACAAGATGCGACTGTCATGGAGGAGAAGGAGAAGATATTGAAGTTTGTCCCAACAGTGGGAGATGGAGTTGAAGGTGCTGGAGGACTGGTTGGACATTCTGGAACTAGGAGGTGGTTGCCATAACATAGCCATGCTAGAGAAGACATATCAACACGAGTTGCAACTGGAGAGAGATTGACTAGGACTAGCCGAAGAACTGAAATGAGTTAGACTGTCAGAGGAGGTAGATCGACAACAATTCACCTATAAGACTGCGTAATTGGAGTGTGCAGTAGAGTGGCCAGTCAATGTCACAAGGGATGAAAGCAACATGGGAGATCAGGATGATACACCCAAAGAACTGCATGAGGAGTTGTATTCGAGCAGAATGCACAAGGAAAACTAGCCAATGAAGCAGATGGAAGAAGTCGTAGAGGGGGTAAGGAGGCTAATGTTGAGGTCAGTAGAAGAAGCGGTTAACAAGGATAAGATGGATAGAAAAGAACCTATATGAGAAGCAGGGAAGATGTAGAAGCAGCAGATGAAGCGAAGCAGAGGAGAAGAAGAATAGCTCTAGGAGAAAGTGATGTAGGAGCATCCCTCACGACAAGCAAAACCAACGTGGAAGCAGAAGACAACTGGAAGACGTCCAACACAAGTTTTTGAATTTTAAAATCTTCTCTTGAAGTTGACAAGACAAACTTAAATGAGATCATTTAATGAAAGCGCCTTGGTAAAAATGTAATCAGACCTCGAGCCATACGCTCTCGTCTGAGATAGACAGAGGCATTTATAGTAGTAGTTGCAGGTAGATAGAATTGAATTCTTAGGTTAGATAGTTCTAGAAGGAAGAGGGAAAACCCGAATATAGACACCCTCATTGTGTTGTTGTATCATCAATTAACAGGAGAAGGAAGAGAGAGCATCGGAGAATAGCAGAATATTGTAGACATCCATGTACAGATCTTGAATTAATAGAGAAGTTGATTCAGATTCATGGTTGTTGTGTTATTCTCTATGTATGTGTGTTGAATGCTCTGCTTATGAATATTTCTTCCTGTTATGCATTTGTTATCATGCTGTGTATGACTTCATGTGTCGAGATTGAAGTCTGAGAGGAAGTGAGGTGAGTTACAATTGTTTCTCTTTTGAGAAAGGATTCCTGCAAGGAGTGCAGTTGGAGTCGTCCGCAAGGAGTGCGTTGACAGAAGGCTCAGAGAGTAAACTCTTGTTCTCAAAGCACTCAGAAGTGAAAGTGGGTTGCTAAAGTTGTGTAAGGAGTGTGCAGGCTAAGGAGAGCCTCAGTCGTGACACTGAGCAGAAGCTTTGGGAGACTGCTGCTGCAGGAGTGCGCAGATTCGAATGACTTCAACACTTAGACGTGATTGAATATTTGCCACAAGGAGTGCGTGCAAGAAGTTCTCTGAAGGACTTAAGAAGTCGAGAACAAATTTCAGGAGGTATAGGCCTTCGAGTTCACCGAAGAACAAGCACGGGGAAACTTTTGTTGGAAGTCGGAGGAAAGCGTTACAGGTTGACGAGCGAGCAAACGAGTCTCGTGGAGAGACACTTCTTTATCTCGCAGAATCCTCAAGGGGAGAATGGACGGATGAAATATTCGGAGGAGATTTCATGAAGTTCTGAGAGTCGTTGGATCTCCTAGAGGTGCAAGGTGGTTACAGCGTAGGCGTGGAGAGGATTCAAAGCTCAGGAGGGGCAGCACCGTTGATCCAAGTCGGGCAGAGATGTTGGATTGTTCATGAGATCATGTATCGGGACCTCGTGAGAAATGACTCAAAGATTTGGACGTGGGGATCGCAAGGTTGCGAGAAGCGAGATTATGACCGTTGGAGGACAGGTACCACCTCGTATCTCGGGAGCTCGTAAGTGGAAGGGTTAAGAAATTGGCGTTAAAAGTCGCGAGGTCACGAGGACGCAAAGTAGCGAAGTGGCGAGAGACTGAGAGTCATCTATCTGAAAGGACAGGTGGCAGAGATCAAGAGATCTCACGAACTCGGAGCTCGCAGGGTGAACGCCCAAGTGTTTGGCGTTAAAAGTCGCGAGGTGCGAGGACGCGAGACGACGAAGTGGCGAGAGATTGTGAATCATCCATATGAAGGGGACATGTTTCGGAGATCGAGAGATCTCGCGAACTCGGGAGTTCGCAGGTTGAGAGCCCGAGTGTTGGGTGTTCAAAGTCACGAGGATGTGAGTAGCGAGAGAAGGACAGTCGTTGGATCCGGGTCATGGGAGGATCGTTGGATCTGCGCGTGGGATCGTATCTCAGGACCTTGTGAAAAAAGGTCCGAGAACTTGGCTATGGAAATCGCGAAGTCATGAGGGAACGAGGTCGTGAGTCTCGGCATCTCGGACCTCAGGAGTCGACGTAGAAGTTATTCGGCCTCGTGAGAAGCGAAGTCGCGAGGGAGCGAGATCGTGAGTTTCGGCGTCTCGGGTATCGGAGGTTGGAGAACCAA
>SNQJ01S0053196.1:74800-86829 GCA_010110895.2 Picea sitchensis
TATGGGTCTTCACTATAGTGAAACTTCACTATGGAATACCAATTGTCGGGGTTGAACTCACATGACCATTTGTACCTTCTAAGAGTACATATGTCAAAAACATGATTTTATTATTTGTTTTAATTTTTAGGCAATGTGATAAGATAGAATCAATTTTGTATGTGTTTACTTTGTAGTGTCATTGTCCTATGCTCATGTGTGGGTGTGTGAACTATGAATTACCCCAGGACCTACGACATGCCATATCTAAATTATCTGCATTTCTACGTTGGATCACATCAAAGGAGATTCACATGGATAACATTCCACGATGGCATCGAGAGATAATTGAGATTGTTTGTATGTTTGAGAAGGAACCACCGATGAGTTTCATGGACATGCAAGTTCATCTTGTAATTCACCTAGTAGATGAGGTTGAATTAGTTGGAGTGGTATATTTTCGTTGGATGTTCTTCTTATATAGGTACATGAAGAAATTGAAAGGATTCGTTTGACAAAGGGAAAAACCCAAGGGGTTTATGGAAGAGGGGTACATATCATATGAGTCTTTCTATTATTCCAATGAGTACATCAAGAAGATCGAAAACACACTAGGTGTGGTGATTTGGGATGACGAAAGCGATGAAGAAAAAAGAGAAGGGGAGCTTCTCTAAATGAATGGAAAAAGGTGCTTGATAAAGAGAAAGTGACTTATTGTTTGTCAAATTTCTACACAGTAACTATTCACACTGGACTTCATAATGTATATTTTGATCTCATATGTACTATATATCGACTTGATTTCATGAATATATACATCAACGAATTCAGAAATTGATGCCATCAATAAATTTATTCTTTACAATTTGGAGGCAACACAACCATGGGTCACATTGTACGAACAAAAGAGGAGGAAATGGGAAAGTGACAGGAAATAATTCCAACGGTTGAATTCTAGAATCATGCCTTATCCTCATCATTTAAAATAACCAATGATATGCCCCAACAGTTGGGTTGTTGACTAAGTCAAAAAGAAATACAGTGCATCCAATCGTTACACACGTGTTGAAGAGGATACACTAAACATAGGGATTGGGTGCAACAACTTAGTAATAATATATTTGTGTACATTTTTAAATTCATAATGGACCTTTGAATTGTAACATATATATTTATATTTTATTGGTCGGGTTATTAGAAACATGACGCTGTGATTTTTTCACTTTTGTATAGGTGCATTTGTTCCCATCTATGTGGGCATATGGAAATCATTTTCGCATAGAGGATGTCGATGATGGACAAATGACACAAGACTATGGAGTGGAAGTTAAGTTTGACCAATCTAGTCGTGCTAGACACCATGATCAAAACCTAATATGGGGGAATTTAGGTTACGTTGGAAAGATACAAGAGACCATTAGAGTGGACTTCTCTTCTTTCCAATGTGTTATTTTTAGGTGCAAGTGGTGGGACACCTTTGATCAGAATAATGTAAAGGAATATCACAATAGTGGGATCATATGTATCAACTCTATAAAGATGTGGGATGAAGCTAGGGAGTTTTATGTTTTCCCAAAACACTGCAACCAAGTGTTTTTTTACCCAGATGTGTTGGATAGGGATTGGTGGTTCATATTAAGACATGACTCTAAATCAAAACACATTTTTTAGAACAACAGTGTTATCATGCCAAGAGATGAATATAATCAAGGTGATTCCAATGAAGAGTGATATGTACATGTTTTTTTCATCATTTATATTGTTGTTGTATCTTTTGTTATCGTTATTTTGCTAATTATGTATATTTTTTATTCATCTTGTGACAGAGGAAATGGAAAGTCAATTATAACAAATATTTAAACACTTTTAGTTGGTTAACAATCAATTTTATGCGTAATGTGTTCATATTTCAAATTATTTGTGATTTCATGGAACGATTGATTGAAAGAGAATTTTATATTGTTATTTGAAGGTATTTATATGTTGTTGCATGTTTAATATAAAATTTTAAGAATTATTTTCATGATAAAGTCGTAACAACATGTTTTTAGAAAATTTTCACCAAACATTTTATAGTTGTCATTTTATATAATTGGTAAGATTTGTAAGTTCACCAATACATAATCTATAATAACAATAATTTAATAAAAATAAACACCATGATGATAACCTCTAAAAAACATAAACATCATCTAAAACACACATTTAAATTCGCTAACATAATCTAATTATATATCCCTCTAGTACATATAAATGTCATTAATTAGCTAGCACACAAATCTAATAATCTAATAGGGCATCATCATTGTGATCAAATCTAACAAAACACAAGAATTGTCTAATGTCATCATCACACACATCTAACAAGCATAAAATAACATACACACATATCAAGCACATTTAACAAACATATATAACATGACCTAACAATGTACACATCAATATTAACATATAAATTAATTAATCACATCATCATGATCAACAGGAAAAATGCACACCTAGTGAACATTTTTATAAGATACACATCTATCAATCACATTTAACAAACATATCTAACATGACCTAGAAATATACACATCAACATCAACATATAAATTAAGTACATCAACATGAATAGAAAAAATGCACCATATATATATATATATATATCATGAACAAGTCAAATAAATTCTATAACATATCTCGTCCAGTTGATGTGATAATCATATCTACAAAAGTATTGGAGACCTGGTATGTAGTTGAAGATGATGGATGGTCAGGAGAAAGTGGAAGTTCGACTCTCTAATGAGAAACATGCAATGGAGGAATAGGTGTTGCATGCTCATATAGGTGAGGTGAAGGAGGAGGAGGAGGATGTGGAGAAGGATCACGGTCACCCTCATTAGTGAATGGGGTACTAGAACAAGGGGTACTAGACGAACAGGTACTTTAGGAAGAGTGTGTATCATCGACATCCCTCCTTGTTTCTAGTATCTTGGTAGTTCTGATGATATGACACATAAGAGGCATCATATCACGCGACACCACCCTCCAAATCTCCAAGAACATAGGATATACCCTAATTTATTGCATTAGCACAAGGCATACTCCCACCTCAACCAAATGTGCACAAAGTCAGTCGCCCAACTCCAACCTAAATCTAGTAAGCGACATACAACACATGCAGTGGTGTATATACACCCAAGGACCCTAACCCATTGTGGCCTCAGGCATCTCCTCATCCTCATCTGGTGGGGAAGGAGGCACGTCCCCAAGGAATGTGACAATATATGCAAAATATATAGTAAACAACAATATTTAGATAGTTTCATTAAACAATTTAATAAAACAATTTAAAGAATGTGTTAGAATTAATTTTATTCTAACTAAGACAATAAAATGAAACTAGATTAATTTAAACAAAACACTAATATTACCTCTAGCATCTAGTGGATCATCTCGTGTGAAGAGGATGTTTGGACATCCTCACTAATCCAACCCCGCATAAGTACATGGTACCATCAAAAACATGTGCTCGACCTCACTGGCTATTATCCCTAGTGCATCAGTGGAAATTCTAGATGAAAACTCCAGTTGGACCCTCTTGGGCATCATCTCGCCCCACATGTGCATCTGCACTTGATTCATCATCCTAGAAGACTAATGGACAAAAGTAGGCCTTGTCTCCAGAAACCTCTCAAAAAAATAAAAATAAAACAACTATGAAGAAAAAGGGAATTTTTCCCTCCCATGTATCATAGCATGACATCTATCTAGAGCTATACAAAACTTCCACAAAAAAATGGAAGACCATATAATACATCATGGAATCTATACCAAATAACCAGCATAGTACAAAAGAGCACAACTAATGGGCTTCCCATCACTAGTAAAGTGTGAAATTGTAAAGACCCCTCTTCTTACGACTACAAGCAAAGCAGAAGTGCAATTTTATTTTTTTTGTTTTTAGGCAAGAAGGCGATGACGAAAACAATTTAACCACACCACTGATGATGAATGCAAGCATGTAGTCCAGGAAACAGGCTACTATGACACCACAAACTGGTATGAGTGAAACTGGGAGAAACATGCGAAGTACAACAAGGAGGAATGGTTACCCACCCGACGAAAACAAGACACACCTACAAGATAAGGGACAACATCCCCCTCCCGATACAATGGCCTTGACGAACAAGACTAGACCTCAAGGTGCGCGAACCCACGCAATGAGGGAGTTCTACCCAGGAAAAAAAAGACATCTTACAACGCTCGACAACACCCACTCAAAACGCACAGAACCCAACCAAGTTCTGGTTCGCTGCTACCCAATAGGGCATGCCATGATCCCCTCATCAGGAATCATGTCGTCCCCATGTGATAGACACATCCATAACTTTGCACAACACATCCTACCCAAACTGAAGACTCTAATTTAATCCAATGCGCTAGGACAAAACAACAGACAAGGATACTACACCCACACCCCAAGCAACAGGTCGATGAAACGCCCGAGGATGACAACAAGGGATGACACAAGAAAATACACGACATCGTCAATTACCCGACCATTCATCCAGTCTAAACTAGTCAACCGTTACAATTGTTTTGACATTGATTATCCATCTAAATTTAGCAAGTCTAAATTATAAATTAGTCTTTAACTTACCATCTGATAAAAATTCAATCGACCATTCTACCTTACACCTCAATCATTCATTTCAATCTAAATAACATTACTTTCGAATCAACAACAATTCTATGTTATAATTAAATCATTAAATTCAATCTAATTAACATTAATTCGCATTAATTCTGCAAGTCTTCTTTAATAAATAATAAACCAAATTGACAAGTCTAAATTAAATTAAATTAAGAACTGTCCATGAAAGAAGTAAGGTTGTCTCATTAATCAATGTTGTCTAAACCAATTAAAGACGGTTATGCTCCGTTAAAAGTTGTTTAAACATTAAAGGCGGTTTTATTCAATTAAATGTTGTCCAAGACTAAACTGGAGGTCTGGGAAAGCTATCATCTAGCCACTATAAGGGAGCTATCATCTATACATAAGGAAAAATTGTTGTACATACACACCAGATAGGAATGACATTGTTGTCATTAATAAATACGAAAAAATCGTTGCACATACACACCATATAGGAATGACATTGTTGTCATTAATAAATATGGAAAAATCACTGCACATACACACTAGGTAGGAATGGCATTGCTGTCATTAAAAAATACGGAAAAATCATTGCACATACACACCAGGTTAGAATGACATTATTGTCATTAATAAATACAGAAAAATCATTGAACATACACACCAGATAGGAATTGCATTGCAGACATTATTTAAATAAGAAAAACGTTGTGCAAAAATGCACCAGAAGGGACACTACACTGTCGTCATTATTTAAAGAAAATTACTATGCAAAAAAGCACCAGAAGGGACACTACACTATCGTCATTATTTAATGAAAATTACTATGAAAAAATGCACCACAATGGACACTACATTGCTATCAGTTAATATATAAGAAAATCGTTGAGAAAACATGCCAGAAGGAATTTTACATTTGCCATCATTAATATATAAGAAAAATCGTTGTGCACACATGCTAGAAAGAAATTTACATTTGTCATCATTCATATATAAGAAAAATTGTTATGCACACATGCAAGAAGGAAATTCACATTGCTATCATTTAATATATGAGCAAAATCGTTGTGCAAGCATACCAGAAGGATATTTACATTTTCCATCATTCATATATAAGAAAAATCGTTGTGCACACATGCCAGAAGGAAATTCACATTGCTATCATTTAATATATGAGCAAAATCGTTGTGTAAGCATTCCAAAAAGAAATTTAGATTTGCCATCATTCATATATAAGCAAAATCGCTAGGCTCACATGGTAGAAGGAAATTCACATGGCTATCATTTAATATATGAGCAAAATAGTTGTGCAAGCATGCCAGAAAGAAATTTACATTTGCCATCATTCACATATAAGAAAAATCGTTGTGCACACATGCCAGAAGGAAATTCACATTGCTATGATTTAATATATGAGTAAAATCGTTGTGAAAACATCAGCAAAACACAGGCTACCCTTTTAATGGAAAATCGTTCCCATTCAACAACAAACACAATCAATTTAAAGGCAAAACGTTGTGACAAGATAAATTTGTGGTGAATTACTAGGGAGGGCGTTGTAAAATCTCAGATAAAAACGTTGTTGAGTTCAGTGATAAGACGTTGTAACTCAGGGATTAAAGAAAACGCTACTCTACTGGTCAATTTCACAGAGATACTAACATACAATTAAATCAAATCATTCAGTTTAAACAGTCAAATTTTACTGAGGTTAAATCATCCTTTTAATTTAATGCGCTGAGATTAACCATTCAATAAAACACCCAGAAGTAAAACATTTCTTAACCAATACACACTGGCTATGTAAATCGAAAGGAGTGTAGCTTGTCCAACGCCTAACAATCCAAACTATTGACCAGGAAAAAAAAGGGGGGTTTGATGTGCACATTCGCCCCCAAGTCAACGAAGTGCAGCTGAAGAAGTAGCGATCACCAGGTAATCAAAACGAGATGTAAAAATGTAGGAATGACCAGCAAGATATAAAACCGAGGTAAAAACGAGATACCAACGAGATATAAACATGTCAAGTTTAAAGAAAAAAATCATCAGCAATCAAATTCTCTAGGGTTAAATAAATGCATCAGGGTGCAAGGAAAACCATTAGCCAAGGACAAACATCAGAGGTAGACGGATGACAGGAACATCCTTCGCTCATCATCCACACACAGAAAAGAAGGGTGTTTAGATCCATAGGTTTATTAACGTCGAAGCGACGACCGTAGATTAGGCTCCTGACAGACTGCTCAGGCATGGACTGATGAGCTACGGACGAAGGAAAAAATAAAACGCAATCATCGTAATAAAAAAAAACCTTTAGACGGTCAAGGCCATCAGGGATTGAAGGCCATGGGAAATCAATCATCATCAAGCTAAGTCTATGGGGAAATTCCAGTCATCAACTAGAACGCTAAGACTATCATATTCTTTACTTGATTAAGCATATAGAACTGAAAGCATAAATCACACTAACAATCTACCATGCATAAATAAAGGAAGCATATCGTTACCCAATCGCCCGCTCTGAGTTGATGTTCCGCGCGCTCCATGCAACTCCCACTTGCTGACTGATGAGACTTCATCGGTACCTCCCAACCAACGCTAAGGGTACTCTTCTTCCCCCTTATCCCCCCAAGCCACAAAGGGGCCTCACACACTATCCAGAGATTCAACTAGCTCCCATCTCGCCTCACAAGGCCGAGCTACCACTCCTCACTAAGTTGGGTATCCCAACTCCCACAAGATAAGTCATTCAAGTAGAGATTTATGCAGTGTAACGTTACGCAAACAGAAGAGATCCATCATCAATTTCCTCCCTCCATTATATAGAGTTTCGAAGTCCCTTACTTTCCCAAAATCCCATTTTATTTAATGTTTAATAAATTAATTCATAAAAATCCATCCCGTACTGCAATATTCTAGGCCTAGCGATAATGATATTCTTGAAAAGAAACAATACCCCAAATGATGGAGCGGCTAGAAAACCAAAAACTATAAGTGAGAAATCACTACTAGTCTTCTTCGTTTTATGCAGTTACAGTGACCTAGATATAAGTATGATATTCAAATTGGGCTTTAAAACCCTTGCCAATATGGTCCAGATTGTAGTTCGGCTAATAAAACATAGTTAGGGCTACAAATAAGGGTAGATAGCACCTACAAACATGTAGCAACAAACCTAGGGCTTGATTAAAAAAAATGGACATTAAAGCACACAAACCCTATATGTTCCAACCATGAAAGATATTAAGTGAAGATGAGTTAGCACACTAAAATTTGAATAAGATTAATATTTGAAGCTCAAAAAAATAAAAAATAATTTAATTGAAAAGAAATTTTTTAAAGGGGTTTTGATTAGAAAATTATGAAAGTGCCTTATTTATTCATTGGGAAATGGGGTTCACTTAGATTTAGTGAAAATCCTTTTGAAAAAAAAAATGTTGGATATCCTCACATAGTTGGTGAGCATGAGAATAATCCAAGTTATGACAAATTTATTAGAGAGTTCTTAAGGAGGGGATAATCATCATTGAATCAAACCAAAAGGGATTGTTAAATATTTTAATTAAATTCGATATGCAAATGCCAAGTTCCACACACTAGCCTTTAGAAATATAAAATCTAAATAAAATAAATGAGGGACAAATTAAGCTATGAACCATACCTTATCCAATCAAAATTCTCACAACCCTTACTCATTCAAGAAATCACCATGATCTAATTGTCATTAAAATATAAAAGGACATTCACCAAATTAAAATAAAACTTACACCAACAATGCTTGAGAAAGTAATTCCTTTATTCTCCAATCCTTCTACAAATGAGAGTGCCTACTCTTTTATAGATGAAGAAGCTTCAAGCTGCTTACAAAAAAAATGGGTAAATTCAATACCATATTTAAATTCATTAAACCATGAGAAAAATAATATTTTAAGTGTGCTCTTACAATAAAATAACAATTTTTACTTTAGAAAGGGTCAAAATACAATAAAATATTTCTCCAAGTAGTTAACCCCCCTTTGAAAGGGTAAAAAATGGTCCAAATGTTTGGCTTTATTGATGAAATAAATCACATGTCAAATCAAAATTCGCCCTTCCACTTAAGTTATGAATTTATGCATGTGCTCAAATAGGAAAGGGGGCACTTCATGTGTCCAAAGGGTCCAATGTTACTCCAATGTGTAATATCTAACTAGGATGATGGGTTATCCCCTTTGAAAATCACTAATTCATAGTTCCAAGTGACAATTTCCTAGTAAACATAGCATTCTAATTTAATTTTGACACTTGCCTAAGTTTTACCTAGGGAAACATTGTTAATGATTTTAAATAAGCCCACTCCTAAGGAAAACCTATGTTTCCTAAGTTTTTTAGGTGGAGGATAGGCAATTAGCAAGATTAGTGATGAAAGGGAAAGGGGGAAATGTTCATGTGATGCCCCTCAAAGTTGTAAACATGCACAAGCCATCCTTTTTATCTTTTTTATATCTCTAACTTTATTTTAGCTAGGCAATGTTTCATATTAGCCTTATAGAAAGATTTTTACTACTTCAGTCTACACACACTTCCCCTTTCTTTTTTTTTGATTAATCATTATTTTTTCTAAATCCCTTTTTGTTTTAAATAGGAATTTTTCTCTTAGGAATTTGAAAGGGGGGGACCACAGTGAAGTAGTTTTACTTTCTTTTCTTTTCTCTTCATCTCTTAGCCTATGTGGTTTTATTTAACTGAATATTTATTTATTTCAAACTTTCCTTTTGACCTTTGAGTATTCATACATGACGAGATGAAGCTATTTTTATTGTGAATGAAAACAAGCGATACTTAGAGAAATGGAAAGTTCTTAGTGTGATTACGATATGGATTGTGCTACCCATTCTAAATATTTTTTAGAACACACTTATACTAAGAGGGGGAGGGGTTGAATCAATATAAGACAATATTTCACTTTTTAAAAAATTCATCAACCATAAGAAAACAATCACATTGCAGAACATGGAACACAATATTTACGTGGAAACCATTTTGGGAGAAAACACAAAACTTCTCTTTATAATTATTTGTAGGAACCAACCTACTGTTACAAATATTTGTAGGCATCAACCTATTGGAGACACCAATCCCCACTAGTACAAATCCTAGTAGGCACCAACTTACTCTTACAGATCTTCGTAGACACCAATCTACTAGAGAAACCAATCCCCATCGCTAAGCGCCAACTTAGCAAGAGGCAACAATCTCTTACATATCTGTGTAGACACCAATCCCCACCGTTAAGAACCAACTTAGCAAGAGACACCAATCTCTTACAAATCTTCATAGACACCAATCTACTGGAGACACCAATCCCCACTACTAAGCACCAACTTAGCAAGACACACAAATTTATTTATGTGAGTTGCACCAAATTTCACCGAGTATGTTTGCTACTTCTGCCTTCACCAGGTCTTCTCACTACTTTTGCCTTTACCAGGTTTGACCAAAATTTGAATTTCCAAATGGTAACTTTCTCAAACCTTGTGTTTTTTTTGCCTCTTCCTAAGAATGAACTTGTATAGCATTCCACATATCCAATTTTGCAAATCTGATTCTAAAATTGTTTCCTAGGGTAATTTTGTATGTCTCCTCTATTCACTAAAACTTTCACAATCTAAAGAGTCCCAGAAAAGAGGTTATAGTGAAAATGACAAGTTCGTTTGTTTGTTACTGATTTTAGAAGCATTTAGCAACCCTAACTTCCATAGGTCATATATCTAAAAGTATAGTGATCCATAATATGAAATGTGCACCACATGTACACCAAGATCTATCATTTATCTGTAAAAAGTTTCAATGTCTGAAACATCCTAGAAAATAAGTTATACTGAAACTACCAAACTAACATGTTTGAAATTGATTTTAGGAGCATTCAGGAACCCTAACTTCCAAATGGAATATCTCTGAAAGTATAGAAAACCATAATCTGAAATGTGCACCACATGTACACCAAGATCTATCATCTGTATCTACAAATTTTCAAGGTATGAAACATCCCAAAAAATAAGTTATACAGATATTCCAAACTGACCTATTTGAAATTGATTCCAGGAGCATTCAGGAAATCTAACTTCCACATCGAATATCTCTGAAAGTATAGAGAAACAACATATGTAATTAGTACCACATGTACAAAAAGATCACCCCTCTGTCTCTGCAAAGTTTCAAGGTCTGAAACATCCCAGAAAATAAGTTATACTAAAAGTGCCAAGCTAATCTGTTTGAAACTGATTTCAGGAGAATTCACGAACCGTAACTTCCACAGGGCATATCTCCAAAAGTGTACTAAACCAACATATGAAATTTTTACCCCATGTACACAAAGATCGCTCCTCCATCTCTTCTAAATTTCAAGGTATGAAACGTCCTAGAAAACAATTTATCACGAAAATGTCAAGATGACTAAAATTGATTTCACAAATCAACCTTTCTAATCCATTTTTTACACACTCGTTTTTTCTCAATTATTTCTCTTTTTATATTTTTTCATAACCCTTCATGAAGGGACATGTTCATTCATTAAATAATTAATTCCAAATACCATGGGAAAATACCCCAAACCCATGGGCTTGAAATTACCATTTCACTTTTTACTTTTTCACATGCACCCCCTTTTTAATATATATATATTGGAAATGTTGTGTGTATTGTAATACTGCAATATGACATTAATGACATCATTAATCCTTTGATATCAATGACAATATTTTCAACAATATCCCCCTTTGTCATTGCTGACAATCCTGTAATGAAACACATAATCCACCATGCATAGAAAGAATTATCCCTGTTTCTTCAACTCTCCCATGAAAAGAGAGAATTATCCCCTTGTCTACAACTCTTCCCCTTTCAAATTAATGGAAAAGGGATGCTCCCCCTGAACTTGTTCTTCTCCTTAAGCACTCGATCAAAAATCCAGTCGACTGTCATGCTAGGTCGATTCTCGGTGGACTACTTACAAGGTAATCATCAATAAGTAAGAGGAACACTACACAATTGTACATCTGATGATACACAATGATATGAATCCATCAAACATTTGGTCAAATGATTCCATGACTATCCATCAATCCAACCACAATCTATCCTAATAGTTGGCATTGGTCCACAATTTTGTATTTCACATTTCTTCTGTAAAGATCTGAAAACATGACTACCGTTCCTTCAATTTTTATGGTGAGGATGATAAGAAACAAATTTTTGTCTTGGTTGATCAGGGGAAGTAGGTTCATGGTCAGGTTTACTTACTCATGGTCAGGTTGATCAGAGGAAGTAGGCTCATGAGGCAACTCGGCTTCACGATCTCGATCTACAACAGGAGTGGGTCTTCAAACAGGCTCTGATACCATGTTCGACAACACAGGTATTCCAATAG
>SNQJ01S0053196.1:86839-99713 GCA_010110895.2 Picea sitchensis
AAACACACTTTTACCTAACGACATATTAGACCAAGTAGATCTTAACTAACCCCTAAGTGTCTAAATATCCTAACAGAAACAATGTCATATATGTGCTCAAATTTTTCCATGTGAGGAACAGGAAAATCAACAATTAGTTCAGCACAATCAATAGTAGGTTTCTCTTCTGAAAAACCAGTCATAACTCCACCTGCAACAAATAAAACTTCCATGGTTGTAGCAAGGCCAGTTGTAGGTAGGGAGGAAACAAAAAAATCATATCCAAGACCAATCTTAATGAATGGATACCTTTGACAATTGATGATATCATCTAATATTTCAGTACTATTTTCAAACTTCAATCTTTTATTCAACTTAATAGTTGTTTTCTTTGGTTCCTTTCTTAAAGAAACAATTTTAGATTCTATCTGTTCGCAATTTTCTTCATTTTTCTTTAGTTGGATTCTCACCACTTCTTCCATCCTTGTTTCTTCTTCTAATTGAACATTTAGGTTCATGATAGTTTTTTTTGTTTCTTCGAGGCTTTGTGACATTTTGGCTTTTCAATGACGATCCTCTTCTTCATATTTTTCCATCTGCTTCTTTTCTTCAAATTATTTTTCCTAAGCTTCTTTATTTTATTTAAGGCACACATGAGTTCTTGTTCAAGATCCACATCCCCGTCTGTTTTGGCATTTTCTTCTTTTGAATTTATCGTTTCTTTCTCTTTGACTTCATCAATATTTGTTTCTATGGCCACGAAAAGAGTTTCTTTTCTTTCACTATCGAAGATACTTTCACTGCTCTCTTCAAATGAGCTACTTTCCTATTTGGAGTAAAGAATTTTCATTTGATAATGGAAGTTTTTCTTCCTTTCACGCTTACCCTTTTGATGAGGTTTTCTCTCTTTCTTAATGTTATGATCTTCTTAATCATTACTACTTTAATTTTTTGCATATGCACACTTACCAACAAAATGTCCTACTTTCCACAGTTAAAGCATTTGAAGGATAACTTACCTTTATATTTTTCGGATCCTTTCTTGAGTTTCCTCGCAAAATGTGCTTCATTTACATCTAGTCCATTGTTGAAGCTATCACTTGATTCATGCTCTTTGTTATTTGTCTTCTTTGAGGATTTGAAGGTTGCTTCTTTCTCTGATGGTTTTTCTTTCTCTGCCCTCATTTCATATCCCATGAGGATTCCATGCAATTCATCCATTTCTAGTGAATCAAGATCCTTCATTTCTTCAATGGTGGAAAATTTGGCATCAAACCTGAAAGGGAGTGACCTTAACAACTTTCGTACAATAATCATTTATTCAACCTTTTCATCAAGTCCTCTAATGGTGTTGACAATTTCATCCACATGGATAAGATAGGCTGCAATATTTTATTCGTATTTCATTTTTAGGCTCTCAAACTGTATTCTATGAGTTTGGATTTTTTCCTTCCTCATCGACTTCAAGATTTTTTGAAGCTTGTCCCAAATTTGTTTTTCCGATCCAAATTACATCACCTTGACAAACTCAGATTCTGATAGACCACACGAGATGATATTCATGGCTTTTGCATTATTTTCACTAAGCTTCATCCTGGCCTCGCCTATTGGTGGAGTGTTTTGGCTCATATAACCAATCATGATTGATTTCCAAATACAAAAAACAAGAACCATTAAATAGGTTTGCATCCTTATGCTCCATAAGGCATAGTTTGTTATGTCAAACAACAAAGCTCTATTTTTGGAGAAACCTTTTTCATTGGCCTAATGTGCTCCCAAGATCTACCTTCCAGGGGCTAGACTATTTCTGAAGGAAGCTACTCCGATACCAATTTTTGAGGACACACTTATATTGAGAGAGGAAAGGTGAATCAGTATAAGATAATTTTTTATTTTTTCAAACATTCAACAACCATAAGAAAACAATCACATTGTAGAACATGGAACACGATATTTACGTGGAAACCCTTTTGAGAGAAAACCACAAAAATTATCTTTATAATTATTTGTAGGCACCAACCTACTCGAGACACCAATCCCCACAGGTACAAATCCTGGTAGGCACCAACCTACTCTTACAAATATTTGTAGAAACCAATCTACTAGAGACACCAGTCTCCACCTCTAAGCACCAACGTAGCAAGAGACACCAATATCTTATAGATGTTCATAGACAACAATCTACTGGAGACACCAATCCCCACCACCAAGCACCAACTTTAGCAAGATATATCAATATCTTACAAATATTTGTAGACATCAATATACTGGAGGCACTAATCCCCACTGCTAAGCACCAACTTAGCAATATACACCAATCTCTTTGTGTGAGTTGCACCAACTTTCATCTAGTTTTCTTGCTACTTCTTCCTTCACCAAGTATACTTACTAGTTATACCTTCACTAGGTCTGCTCACTACTTATTCCTTTACCAGGTCTGAACAAAATTTGGATTTCCAAATGGTAACTTTCTCAAACCTTCTTGTTTTGGGCCTCTTCCTAAGAATGAACTTGTACAACATGCCACATATCCAATTTTGAAAATATTATTCTGAAATTTTTACCTTAGGTACTTATGTATGTCTCCTTTGTTCTATGAAATTTTCACAGTCTAAAGAGTCCTAGAAAATAAGTTATAGTGGAAATTCCAAGATGACCTATTTGAAATTGATTTCAAGAGAATTCAAGAACCCTAACTTCCACAGGGAATATCTCTGAAAGTATAGTGTTACAACATCTAAAATTTGTACCACATGTACACCAATGTATCTCCTATGTCTCTACAAAGTTTCAAGTTATGAAACATCCCAAAAAATAAGTTATGCCAAAAGTGTCAAGTTGACTTGTTTGAAACTAATTTCAAAAGCATTCAATAGCCCTAACTTACATAGGGCATATCTTTGAAATTACAGTGAAACGAAATATGAAATTTGTACCACATGTACATCAAAATATATCCTCCATCTCTGAAAATTTTCAAGGTCTGAAACATACCAGAAAATCGGTTATAGTAAAAGTCCCAAGCTGGCCTATTTGAAATTTATTTCAAGAGTATTCAGGAACCCTACCTTCCATGGGTCATATATCTAAAAGCATAGTGAAATAGCATATGAAATATGTACAACATGTACAACAAGATCAATCCTCTATATTAACAAAGTTTCAAGGTATGAAACATCCCAGAAAATAAGTTATAGTGAAAGTGTCAAGCTGACCCGTTTGAAATTGATTTTAGTAGCATTCAGGAACCCTAACTTCCACAGGGAATATCTCCAAAAGTATAGTGAATTAGAATATAAAATTTGTACCACTTTTACACCAATAGCTCTCCTATGTCTCTTACAAATTTCAAGTTCTGAAACATCTTAGAAAACAATTTATCATGAAAATGGCAAGGTGACCTGAAACTAATTTCGCAATTCAATATTTTCTAATCCATTTTTCACACACTCACTTCCTCTCAACGCTTTCTATTTTTATACTTTTTCATAACCCTTCATCAAGGGACATGTCCATTCATTAAATAATTTATTCCCAATACCATGAGAAAATACCCCAATACCATGGGAAAATACCTCAAACCATGGGAAAAGACCCCAAACCCATGGGTTTGAAACCACCATTTCACTTCTTTTTTCACATGCACCCCTTTTTTAATATACTTGTAAGCATATATATATATATATATATCAATCTTGGAAATGTTGTGTATTGTAATTTTGTAATATGACATTAATGACATCATTAATCCTTCAACATCAATGACAATAATTCCAACTAGTATGAGACATCTTAGAAGAGGGCATACTTCTAATCGAAAATATGTTTCCCATGGTACTACGATGCAAGTGAAAAAACTTTGTAGGTTATGAAATCCTAATCAACCGTCGTAAGGTAACCATAACTTCATGACATGCCAGGGAGTATATCATCATGTATAAACAAATATTACACATGGAGTACCTATGGAGTGACTTGGACCAAAAATGTGTGCTAATATCTAAGCATCTGCAAGAAACACATCATTATTCACCAATCGGGCATCAGGTCTCAATTGGAGAATATAAAGTATTAAGTCTAGAACTAGTCAAAGATGAATAAACACTCATGCAGGAAAGAACATGATATCGTTGTAAGGGTATCCAAAGGTTTCTACCCTTGAGAGGGTAACATTTGTCTCCTACTCGGGGAAATGCACTCCATGCAAGAGTGTATGAGAACTCCATAATATTCACAGACTAGTGACCTACACACACTATGGAAACAACAAAGCACATAAAATTTTGGGGCAAATCTACTACCTTGGTTAGATAAAAATGAAAAATGAGTACTGCATCGAATCAAAATTTTCTCTACTTCGAACGAAATCGAATGCAAGTGTATGCACAATCAATATGCATCAAACAAATGTAGGAAAACAAACATTCAGAATGGCAAGAAAGCATGGATGGAAACAAAAATTCACTCTAACTACTGCTCAAGGAGCTTATTCATACCTACCCTACTAGCTAACTAAGGATGTGGTTATTAGGTGAAATCAAATATCCAATGCAACCACTCAAGGAACTTGTGAACCATTAGAATCCTTGCATTGTATTTGGTTATCAAACAAAACAAGGATATGTCAAACATGAGGTGGGTGTCAGGAAAAATCTCAACCATGGTTAAGTCCAGAAACTAGGCAAGGTCATATCTATCAAGACAAGGCCCAAACTATGCCAAAGTTGGTTCATACTTTCACAAACCTCCTAGGTCCAAAGGTAAATAGGGATAATGTAATCAACATAGTTGTTCAACCTATTAAATTCACTTGTCAAATCATCGAGGAAGAGAATCTTATAAGGAATCTCCATCTAGGAGAAAGGTTAAATGTCAAAGCCTCCTTCAGTCAGAGGAAAAGAGGAAGAATATTCATGGGTTAAAGGAAAATCAGAAAGATGAGGGAACCGGTAGGTCAAAGGTAGGCTCTCCAAGGAAAGTGGTAAGGAATAATCTATATCCAAAATGACCCTATCATACTCAACCCTTTCACAGAGAGGAGAACAAGTCACTTCACATTCCCCAAGACTTGGACTAGTTGATCTTTCACTGGGATATCATAAGTGAAATTCCATGTCATGTCCAAGTTCGTCAATCAAATATTCACCCTCATTTTCAGTGTCATAAACTGGATTCCCTTTAGGATAAGAAAATTCTACATCCCACTTAAATTTCGCAAGGTGAGAAAAGTCATCAAGGCATAAGGGAACATGTATGGATCTTTCTTCAAAGTTAACCCTCTCACACTCACCTTCTTCGTGACATTTTTCTACATGAGGCTCTTATTAAAGTTGTAGTTCAACATCACTCCCACAGTTTGTATCATAGACAAGATCTCTTTCAAAGTAGACAAATCTCATATCCCTGTCAGGTCTTTCACTATATAACAGATCCTCAAGGATTTAATTTTTATCATGTAGTAAGGGTGAATCCAGTGGTTCCTCTTCAATTTTCACACCTTCATCATAATCAAATGATGAATCACTAAGATCAATATTGTGACAAGGGGTATCATTGATCATATCCTTAACTCCATGTGGATAAGAGAAAAAAATTGGTCATTTTCACACTCAAAGTTCCTATCCACATATTCTTCATAAGGTTGTTATAAGGACTCTTCTACAAACTCCTCCCCTTCCAAACTTTCAAAACATTTATTAAAAGGTCTCAAAGTTTGGGAAAATATATAAGGTGTTATGTTATCATGTTCACAAAGAGGAGAAGTAAATATTTTGTCGCTATCATCATCCACAACTTCATCTTTAATTCCCTTCAATTCATCTTCCTGAATGGATTCATATATTGATTGAACTTCTTATACATCCATTTTTTCTTCATATCCTTTGGTATCCTTGTTGGATAATTCTTCTTCAATGTGTTCACCAAGTGGTTGGATGAGAGGATCCTTCATCATGAGGTAGATCTTCAACTATTGTGGAAACATTCTTCTCGGGGGTCAAATACGTTTGCTTCTTGATTAACTCCAAGAGGCCATTGTTCTCTTCAATCTTAAGGTTTATCTTGGCCCCTAACTAATATGAAGGTTTCCTTTGAAAGTTATGGAATAAGATATCTATCACCCTTTTCCCTTCATGAAAATGTTCAATCAACTCCTCTAAGCACCCTATCCTTTCTTCTTGTGTAGACAGATCTTCTTCAAAATTATCATGAGTAGATACTTCATCGATGTTCCTTTGATATTATAGATCTTCATCAATAGACAAGGGTAATCTTTCCTCAATGTCCATGGTCTTAGGAGCTTCATCCTCCTTTTTTTCTATATAGTTATTTAAATCAATTTTATGATCTTTATAAGGAGGACCCCAACATTTCAAGAAAAGTTCAAAGAAAATATCCATGAAAGTTATGCTTTTTGGACCCCCATAATGTCTTCCCAATCAATTTGTTTCATCCCAAAAGAGGATACAAGCAGTCTCATCATCACATCCTCACGTGTCAAATTAATCTCTAACATGTATCTTAAGAAACTTTCAATGTGAGGAATAGCTAATGAAGGATCACCTTTATATCTAGGGAGGTATTCTAACCAATATCAAGAGTAATGATTAGGGTATCCAGGAACTCCTTTAATATCTAGAGTAGAAAATTTCTCATGAAATTTCGAAGGAGNTTGGCCCCTAACTAATATGAAGGTTTCCTTTGAAAGTTATGGAATAAGATATCTATCACCCTTTTCCCTTCATGAAAATGTTCAATCAACTCCTCTAAGCACCCTATCCTTTCTTCTTGTGTAGACAGATCTTCTTCAAAATTATCATGAGTAGATACTTCATCGATGTTCCTTTGATATTATAGATCTTCATCAATAGACAAGGGTAATCTTTCCTCAATGTCCATGGTCTTAGGAGCTTCATCCTCCTTTTTTTCTATATAGTTATTTAAATCAATTTTATGATCTTTATAAGGAGGACCCCAACATTTCAAGAAAAGTTCAAAGAAAATATCCATGAAAGTTATGCTTTTTGGACCCCCATAATGTCTTCCCAATCAATTTGTTTCATCCCAAAAGAGGATACAAGCAGTCTCATCATCACATCCTCACGTGTCAAATTAATCTCTAACATGTATCTTAAGAAACTTTCAATGTGAGGAATAGCTAATGAAGGATCACCTTTATATCTAGGGAGGTATTCTAACCAATATCAAGAGTAATGATTAGGGTATCCAGGAACTCCTTTAATATCTAGAGTAGAAAATTTCTCATGAAATTTCGAAGGAGCCAATTCAAACCAACTTCAATCACAATGGAGTCACCAAGGTGAATAATCAAAAGAATTCCAACCAGATACTTGCTTCACCCTGCAAGCACCTAAGATCTAAGTTCTATAAGGGAATTTGTCTCCTTTCCTTCAATGGAGTTGCCAAGTGTGTTTACTTAACCAATATTCAAATCCTACTCACCAAATTTAGTTGAAGCCAAACTTTGTATACCCAGAAGGGAATGGACTTTTTTTTCAGCAATGACGCAAAAATGTTATCGCTCGTATTCTCCCTAAAGGAAAAGCCTCATCCTCTCCAAGGGGAAAATCTAAGGACACGATCAAACAAGTTGTCCACATCCTTTGAATCGATCCTCTAGAGATACCAAAGAAGACAATGCAGGATACTGATTGGAATGTTAATTCATAATATTATATCATTCATTTATTCACATTCAGAAACAACCCAAATACCAAATAGAGAACTATCTTTGAGTGTAAGTTATCTCACATGCATCAAAGGTTTATTCATTAAATGTTATTTCTTTCATGATCATTCAAATGCTTATAAACCAAAGATATTCTAGGCAAGACCCAAAATAAAGAAAGAAAAAATCTTCCAGTCAAAAGGTGTGCCTTGTGCTACAGCCCCCAAATATACCTACAAGCTTGAACACCCATGGTATGAGACGGTAATCTTCATGAATGTTATTTTAGATGCACTGTAACATCCTAGTGGAAGAATGGTTTCTTTCAGGTTTCCTAGGGGACTTCTGATATACTCGAAGGTACGTGGAAGTAATTTTGGGCTCAAGTGTTGTATAATGCAATACTACTCGAGTGGGTCCCAACAAGCATTACAAGGACTTCCAATAGGGTGAGACAAAATCTCAATCCCTTTAAACTCTCATGTATCCCTGCATGTATTGTTCCCAAATTGTAGTTTCACATGGTTAAAGACAACTATGTGACATTATTTATAGACATAGGTGCATGTCTCTAGCCTACAAATCACTAAGGGTCTTTCTCGGAATCATGACAACTATCACCATTTCTTGCATTTCAACATAAAGTGTTCATTCACATCAATATTGCTCAACAGAGATTTAGTTATGTGTTAAGATCAAGTTTAGAGATGAATCATATACCAACAACAAGCATCATTCATCATAGATCATATAACATTAAATGTAAAACACGTGTTCATTCAGTGATCAATGTGTTCCTCTTTTGATACAAAATCCAATTCAAATTTGTTCAACTTAGAGATGCGTGTTTAAGATATTCAATGAACCATCAAAGCACAACAATAAAGAACAAGGATCGTGTCAACATTAAATCCATTCCATATTTTCCAAAAAATTTTAAGTATTAAAAAAATGCAACTAATAACACATCATTGCCCACAATGTTGAATATCCCGCATACAAGCTGCTAAGTAAGATCAAATGCATTTTTTTATAAGGTTGATTCCCTGCCCGAAGCCATCAAGTATATATATATATATATAGCCATCAAATACGTATATATATATAAAGGCATCAAGTAAGTATATATATATATATATATATAAAGTGAACCTTTATCCAAACATCCTTGAAGCAATTTTAGCACTAGTTTGGTGACATGAAAATAATCTTTATGATGAAATTTCCATATAATCAAAACCCACTTTAAATATGTATATAAAGAATCATGTAATATGGTTAAACCCTGGTGGAAAATAGCGCATTTTTCAAGGATGTATTTTAATGTTTATATTGTGGTATGGAAGTAGAGACCAGTGGTGTGTACCATTCATATTTACTACTATATACGTCCAAATTGCAAATTGAGAAACCAAGCAACTGTAATTGATTATGTATCAAAGTTATAACTCGATGGGGATGAAGAAATTATAGAATGGATCTTACTGAATAAACATTAGGGTTCACGTGCAGTTTGTTTGTGCTATATACGATATAGTAAAATTCCTTCTAGAATTACCAAAGAGAATTGAACCCATGCAAAATTCAATAGTGAACAAACACGGCTATACTTAGCAATGACCAAGGCCAAACCTGGATTGATTTTTGGATACTCTATGGTTTTGTGACAACGGGTTACAATATACCGGGCAATCAATAGAGGGTATAATTTATGAGAAATAAAACAACAACAAATTATGTGAGAAATTTATAACCAAAATCGATTTTAAATTCATTCAATAATTACCATGATCAAACTAAATATCAAGTTCCATAATCATAGGAATATACCAGTGGTTATACACCAAAGTCGCAACACTAATCCAATATATGGTCAAATTGATATCCAGATTCGATTTTTATTTCAGTGCTTATTTGTGGTACTGGGTTCCATGAGAATGCATCAACAAAACGTTACATACACTAGGCCTGGTGATAATGATATTCCTTAAAAGCAACGATATGCCAAACGATGGAGCGACTAGACAACCGGGCACTATAAGTGAGAAATCACTACCATTCTTCTTTGTGTTCTACGGTTACGGTGACCCAAACAGATGTATGATATTTAGATTGGGCTTTAAAACCTTGCTAATTCGACCCACCCTTGTTAATCCGGTCCAGATTGCAAATCAGCAAATATAATTTTAAGGATGGAAATTTATATTAAAATGTAGAAAATTGGGCTAATCTTACTAGTCTTTAATATGCAAAATCTATGCAAAATGTAAAATGTTTTGACCATACTTTTGTAAAAATATTCAAATTTCTAAGGATTTAATATGGTTTGCTCAATAAAAATGGGCAATAAAACACAAAACCCTATATGTGCCAACCATAAAATATATTCAATGAAGATGAGTTAGCACAAGAAAATATGAATAAGATTAATCTTTGAAGCTCAAAAAGTAAAAAATAAAATTGACGGGATAATTTTTAAAGGGGTTTTGATAGATTATTAAAGTGCCTTATTTATTGATTGGGAAATCGGGTTCACTTACATTTGGTCAAAATCCTTTTGAAAAAAAATTGTTGGAGATCCTCACACCAGCTGGTGAGCATGAGGATAATCCAAGCTACAATGAATTTATTGCAAAATTCTTGAGGAGGGGATGATCATCACTTAATCAAACCAAAAGGGATTGTTAGAAATTTTAATTAAATTCCATATGCAAATGCTAAGCTCCACACATTATGATTTAGAAATATAAAATATAAATAAAATAAACGAGAGACAAAATAGGCTATGAACCATACCTTGTCCAATCGAAATTCACGCAACCCTTACTCAATCAAGAAATCACCATGATCTAATTGTAATTAAAATATAAGAGAAAATTCTCCAAATGAAAATAAAACTTACACCAACAATGCTTCAGGAAAGTACTTCATTTATTCTTCAATCCTTCTACAAATGACAATACCTCCTCTTTTATAGATGAAGAAGAGGCTTCAAACCGCTTACAAAAACCATGGGTAAATTCAATACCATGGGTAAAGTCATTGAATCATGAGAAAAATAATATTTTAAGTGTGATCTTACAATAAAATATTGATTTTCCTTTAGAAAGGGTCAAAATACAATAAAATAATGCTCCAAGTAGTTAACCTCCCTTTGAAAAGGTAAAAAATGGTCAAATGGTCCAAATGTTTGGCTTTATTGATGAAATAAATCACGTAGCAAATAAAAATTTGCCCTTCCACTTAGTTATGAATTTGTGCATGTAATCAAATAGGAAAGGGGGTGCTATATTGTCCAAAGTGTCAAATGTTAATCCAATGTGTAATATCTACCTAGGATGATGGGTCTATCCCCTTTGAAAATCACTAATTCATAGTTCCAAGTGACAATTTCTTGTAAACATAACATTCTAATTTAATTTTGACACTTGCCTAAGTTTTACTTAGGGAAACATTGTTAATAGCTTTAAATAAGCCCACTTCTAAGGTAAACCCATATTTCCTAAGTTTTTTAGGTGGAGCATAGGCAATTAGCAAGATTAGTGATGAAACAAAAAACGGAAAATGTTCATGTGATGACTCTCAAAGTTGTGCACATGCACATGCCACCCTTTTTATCTTTTTCATATCTCTAGCTTTATTTTAGCTAGGCATTTTTTCCATATTATCCTTCTTGTACTACTTCGGTCTGCACACTCTTCCCCTTTCTTTTCTTTTGATTAATCATTATTTTTTCTAAGTCCCTTTTTGTTTTAGATAGACATTTTTCTCTTAGGACATTCAAAGGGGGGGGGCCATAGTGAAGTGGATTTACTTTGATCTTCACCTTGCTTTCTTGATTTCAACCTTTCCTTTTGACCTTTGAGTAGTCATACATGATGATATGCATCTATTTTTATTGTGGATGGAAATAAATGATACTTAGAGAAATGGAAGTCCTTAGTGTGATTAGGATATGGATTGTGTTGACTAGTCTAAACACCTAGTAGTATGAGTCATCTTAGAAGAGAGGCACACTTCTAACCAAAAACATTTTTCCCGCGATAGTATGATGTAAGTGAAAAAACTTTGTATATTATGACATCTTATTCAACCATCGTAAGGTAACCACAAATTCCTGACACGCCAAAGGGTTATATCATCATGTCTAAATAAATATTACGCATGGAGTATCTATGAAGTGACTTGGACCATCAAGGTAAATTGATATATGAGCATTTGCAAGAAACACTTCATGGTTCACCAATCGAGCATCGACACTCAATTGGAGAATATAAAGGAATGAGTCTAGAATTGGTAAGATATGAATGAAAGCTCACGTAGGAAGGTACATGATATCATTGTAAGGGTATCCAAAGTTCGCTACCATTGAGAGGGTAACACGTCCCAGGGGATATGCTAGTCATATTGCATTGGTTTTGTCCATCCATGAGCCTTCCAATTGTTTTGAGGAGGAGAGGTGTGATACCTCAATGGAGGATGTTGCTAACATTAATTATAGGATTGCAGCAGATGAGAGTATTATAGAGTGCAGGGGTAGGGTTGTTTGACTCTCTCAATTAGAGGAAGTTGATTCTGATGTTACTTTTGCTTTAGGAATCTCTTGGGATGATCAAATTGACCTAGTTCAAGTTGTTTCAATTGTTGGAGGACTTGAGGTAGATGAGAGGGATTATCATGTTCATAGGGTGTAGATAACCTTGTTACCCCCTCCCACCTCAGGGTAACTAGAGGAGATCATGTATCATGGCCCGCAATGGAGACAATGATCCTATCGATGATGATGATTATCATGTCCATGGAGCATCCCAGTAGCCCCCTCAGATGCCTCTTATTATTCATCATGGCTCATCACACTCAATTAGCAAGGCTCATTAGAAGATGGTGTTCTAGCATATTCTGAGGTACATTAGTCATTATTTCATATAAAGTGTCATATTTAATACATTGGGCATTTGAGTAATAATCATAAGTTGAAGTTGGATAATGAATTATGAGCTCAAAAGTTATGATTTTTTCCTCGTTTCACCTTGGTGGCCATCCTAGGAATCCTAGTCGTGTGATGTCACTCCTGGGGAAAATGGGTACTATCGGTGGTTCCTTGAAAGGGGTATCATACCATTCTTGATCATACTTACCACCTTTTCATCCTTGAGCCTTCTATTCTCCCACCTTTTGGGTGATGTGGTTACATGTACACCAAAACGA
>SNQJ01S0053197.1:0-45424 GCA_010110895.2 Picea sitchensis
CCAGAGAATACAATAGTGCCACAATAAATCCTTTATCATAACACAACTGCAATAATTCATGTGAATCAGTCAATCATGAACTCCCTCAGTATGAGATGAAAACTAGATGGAATAAGGAAACTATCTTTCATTAAACAAGAAATATTACATACAGATGCATAACCAGAGAACTAGAGTGTCTGTTAAAACATTACAATCGGGAGCTTCGCTCTACCATCCATGATTTACAAAATACAAAGACTGAGTCTATATACTCAGAAAATTCACCTAACAACGGCGTGCTCAATTATCCAGGCTTGGTGTCCCTTCAGCCAAATTCGGACGACCATTCTTTGTCAGACGCCACATTAACTGCGTATGGCACCTGCAAGGGGATTAGCTGAGCCATTAAGTGTCGAGCTAGCATGTGCAGACTTCCCTCGGCTGGTTGAGGATTCAGCATGGCTTCTTTAGAAAAATGGGTACACAGGACCCTCTCGAGCAGACCGCTTGCCATATTATCCATACTTTGCACTTAATGCCTGAGGAGAGGTTTCAACCACCCCTTCTCATCTTCATTTACTCCAGGCGAAAAACCAGGATCGAGGTCGGATCAGATGACGCATGGAGATCACGATGATCCTTTCAACGACTAGACTCGACGCCTTTGGCCCCATTTTTCACAACTCCTTTCTTTCCCAAGTGACCACGGACTGTGACCCTGTGTATATTCCCAAAATGCTTTCAGCGTTCACAAATGGAAGGAGTTAATTCTTACTTATTCACATCTGCGATGATTGAAACGTCGAGATGGCCTAATTGGGCGTCACGCATCCCTCTCAGATCTGACGGCCCTGAACTTACTCGGTGATGTTGTGGGCCCGGGTCCTGGACACTCCTGGCACCTCGCGCATCGGGAATATAACGAGCTATTCCCTGTATTTCGGAGTCGCGATGGGCGAAAAGGCGAGGAGCCTAATCGTGCACCAGGTGTCCCCTTTTGATGGACGGCTGAGACTGCTCCTCGATATTGTGGGCCTGCTTTTGCATGCTCTCAACGCTTCGGGGTTTGGGGTTTTGAAATGTACAATGACATAAAACCTTCACCCCTTGAACTTGCGACTGCCGAAAAGATAACACGACTGGATCTCGCGCCACACGTCCTTTGGATGGACGACTTCTATTCTTCCCTGCATACAGTATGGGCGCGATCTATCGTGCTAATCCCGATGCAACTCTACTAACCGCGATTTCTTGTCATCCGTCGATCTACTTTTATAGATGAATCCAGGCCGTTGACAACGTAATTTCGCCCGCTCACTTGATTTTTAGCCTGAAATGGGGCTTTACGTGCTACGCTTGGGCGTTCTTCATGCAACCTGCAACGCTGGATGCTCTCGGGCCCAAGACAAGAATTGTTGCTAACAGGTTGTGGTTGTAACAATCCTATTGGATTTTTATGTTCAACCTTAACTTGTTGACATTCTAGACATCTTGCCATGTAACTAATTATGTCTGCTTTCATTCCCTTTCCGAAGAATAAAGGCTTAATATCTGCCTCCATCTTCGTGACTCTCGGATGATCCATGTATACTACTCGATGCGCTTCACTTAAGATCAAACTTCTTAGTTCGTTGTTAGGAGGTACGTAAATTCTTCTGTTAAATATCAACAATCCATCGTTGTCTATTTAATAACCTTCATACCTTGGTACCATCATGGTATCTTGTCCAATATTATTCTTAACTTCTTTATACGAGTGATCATCGATTTGTAGAGTTAGAATCTTTTCTCAAAGATTCGTCTTAAGAGGTAACACCAAAAATATGTGTGGCCTCCTATTCAACGCATCTACCACTCAATTCATAGTTCCTTTAACATGAGTAATTTCAAAATCGTATTTGCTAAGTAATTCTAACCAACAACCTTGTTGCGCGTTTAGGTCACTCTATGTAAAAATATGCTGCAATTCACAATAATCTCTCTTTAATTCAAATTTTCATCCAAACAAATAATGTCTCCATACTCTCAAGGCATAAACAATAGCTAATAACTCATAGTCATGTGTTGTGTATTTCTCTTCATTCTTTCTCAATTTCCTTGAAATGTAAGCGATCACTCATTCGTCTTGCATCAAAACTTCGCCTAACCCTTCCTTGGATGCGTTCATGCATACCAAGAACTCCTTGTCCATATCGAGGAATTTTAGTATCGGTGTTGTCGTCAGAAACTCTTTGAGACCTTGAAATGCTTCGGCGCATTTCTCAGTTCACAAGAAATTCTTGTTCTTTCTTTGCAATTCCGTGATAAGATTTTCTATCTTCGAAAATCCTTCAACAAATCATCGGTAATATCCTACTAAACCCATAAAACTACGTACTTTGTGTACGTTTGTCAGTGTTGGACATTCCATAATAGCATCCAGTTTCATTTAATCCATCGCAATACCTTCTCCATATATGTTATGTCCCAAGTAGTGAATCTTAGATTGGTAAAGAGAGCATTTTGATAGCTTCCTGTACAATTTGTTTTCTCTGAGGCCTTGCAGGACCAACCTCAAGTGTTCATCATGCTCTTCCTTCATTTGAGAATAAATCAGTGTGTCATCAATGAGTATCAAAATGAATTTATCTAAGTATTGGTGGAATATACTATTCATTTGGCACATAAAGGTCATCGGTTCATTTGTAAGTCCAAATGGAATTACTACAAACTCGTAATGTCCATAATGTGTTCTAAAGGTGGTCTTACTAATAATGTGTTCTAAATGTTTTTTTTTGTTCCAAATAATACCCGATCAAATAGTTAATCCTAGGTTGGGGATATTTGTTTTCATTCGTCATTTTATTTAATTGATGATAATCAATACACAATGAAAGATTTTCATCTTTTTGTTTTGAAAATAATACCGGTGCTCCCCATGGAAGCACACTTGGCCTAAAGTATCCTTTATCCAGTAATTCTTGTAGATGGAATTTTAACTCAGTCAACTCAAGGATACTCATTTTGTATGGTGCCTTTGATATCGATGCAAATCCGGATAATACATCAATAAAGAAGTCTATTTCTCTTGGTGGAAGTAATTCAGGTATTTCTTATGCAAATACATCCTGAAATCCTTGAAGGATAGAAAAATATTCTAACCTTGATTTGATTTCTCCATTTAGAAAATTTGTTACTTGAATAGCATAAATATTGCATTTCTTTAATTGTAAGGTTGAAAATTGTCTTATAGAGACAGGTTCACTAATTCCTTGTATTGAACTTGTTACTCCACTTTCATCCTTGTAGGTAAAATATTTGTCATAATAGTTCATTATAACTTTATGCTTCTCTATCCAATCCATACCTATAAGTATGTCATATGATCCTAAAGGTAATACATTTAAATTCAACTTAGTATCATGACTACTTATTTCAAATTTAAAGACCAAAATGAACTCAATAACTTTTCATTTAGTACATGTTGCTAACTGTACCAACCAAGATTTTGAATGTTTTACTTTTTCTAGCTTGCAGGAGTCTACCAATGATGGAGTAATATAACTCAAACTTTCTCCTGGATCTATTAAAACAAAACATTTTTGTCGTGAATCTTACCTTCAATTTCCACAATAGTATATTGATGATATGCTTTCCTACTCTCTAGAGAAACATTGATTTTATGAGTACTCTTTCAAATGTCTCCAACTATTGAATTCTCTTGTATATTCTGAATTTTTCTATTAGCAGAGTTTCTGTATGGACAATTTCTCAACAAATGTGGTTCACCACATCCCCAAAATTTTAATAGTTATCTAGGATGATTAGCTTCCTTCTTAAATCCCAGATTAACTGAGTTGTTTCCACTTGGAACTTATGCTAAATTCTTGGGGAAAACCATTTTCTTAATAACCTTTGGACATATTGTGAAATGGTGATGGCTTGAATCCTTCCATTCTCTGGTTTAGCTTCTCTTTCTTCTTTTCTCTCCATGCCTTTGGATTTCCAAACCGTTTTTTGTACTCTTAATTCCATTTTATTTTCCTTTAACCTTTGGATAACTTTTAAATCCTGCCACAATATACTAGATTTACCCTTCAGGGTATCAATGGTCATCCTCACTTTCATATTGCTAGATTAATTGCAAATCTAGAAATATTTCTTTAAGTCACGTAACCAAGCATCCACCTCTTCATTCGTTCTGGAATCTCCATCAAAGTTGAAGGTTTAATTTTCTTAAACTCTCCATATAAGTGGTCCATGTGTTTGTTTTCTTTACTTTAGATACCTGATTTTCAATTAGGTGTGTATCGTTAGCATAAATGTTTTCTTTTTCAGTTCCTTGCCTGAATCCTTCGTAGAATTTTTTTTTTCAAACCTATGTTGTTGAACTACTTTCCCTGGGATATTATGGATTTATATGGGTTTGTTGAGTATTGTTTCCTTTAGGTCTATCTTATTCACCATTATGTGCAGACATGGTTACAATTTTTTTCTTTGAAAACTGTGTTGAGGAAAAGATATGAAATGATGTTACTCAAACATTTTCAGATCTCGATTGGCTAAAGCAAGATAGATGGTAATATCACATTATGTTTATAGCCATCAAAATTAGTATCCTAATTCACAAGTATTGTTCACAAGTGCTTAGGATGACTTTTTATAAATAAAAGCTTGCCAAAAAATTCATTATTTATGTAATTTTCTGAACATAACATATGCTGAAATAATATAGAGACAGAAGTAAAAAAACAAAATCGATAATCAAAACAAACGAGACATAATCAATCGTTTATTTCATTCCATTTCATCGAAAGAATCATTCTCTTTACAAAATTTCCTGAGGAATTTTTGGACCAAAGTCAAACTTAGATGTTCCTGATGAAACATACAAAAGGGCTTCTGACAGAAAATAAAAAAACTAAACTTTAAAAGTTGGATCAACTTGACACAGATTGTTGCCCACTCGACTCTTCGCAATAGCCTTTGTCAGTCATGAAAACTAATTCAGAAACAGACAAGTCTACACAGAATATCAAAGATATATCAACACCTCTAAAAAACAAGTGTCTAAGTGATGTAATTCATCCCTGAATACTGGTATTTACAATATGACCCTGCTATCATAAAAAAAGAATTAGGCTTCTCATGAATTAAGGAATGAATGAAAATTTAATTATCTCAACAAAACTCAAAGAGAAAACCTTAGTATGCTTGTAATTCTATTCTCTTTTGTTCCTCCTTTTCCTTTTTCATTTACGCAAATTATAATTGGTTGAAGTAGTTGAACTACTTCTTTAGTTAAGTTAACTAAAACTCAACTAACTTTTTAGTTAAGGGGGAAAAGTAATAAAATCATAATAAGGGTTTTTAAATAATAATAACTAGTAGGTGGGACCCCTTTTGACTCCCATCATCACATTCATACTTTGAAAACTTATATCAATGATAATTGAAATTATTTCAAAAAATATATTACCCATATATCCAAAAAATAATGTGTTGTCCAAAAATTCAGAAGTCAACTGTTCTCAATAAACAAAAACTTAAAATCCATATTTTCCACTCTAGGAGGAAATATTTCCCTTGTTGTTGTTGTCACCTTTTGATCTCTATGAATTTTCCTCAGGCTGTGTGGATCCTTTAGGCCTAATCTCACTGATCACATGATATAAATCATCTGTCAAATGCACATGGGAGGACACAACTTTATCAGAGTCATTTGAGGGTGAGGAATGAGCAACAATGAATTTTCCTTTTTCATGAGCATGGTGGGACTCGATTTTTAACCTTTTTCTTGCATGGGAAGACTGCATTGGTGAGTGGACAGGGGCAGCTTGGACAATTTGATTAATAGGTGGAGGAGTAGGTAGAGATAAGTTAGGCCAACCACAATGTCGGGAGACTGTCGGGTGGACAATCTATTTCCATCCATCATTTTTAGGAATTCAAGGTTGCAGTGAGACATGAGGAGGCACTGGGATACCAGGGACCTATGGGGCTTGGAAGGGAGGATTTGCAGGCCTATGCTGGACCACTCCTTTCCCAATCCAGTTAAAAAATCCAGCTTGAAAAAGCTGGCCTAACTCTTGCGAGTCTGCATCAAAGTGTATAGAGAATCTTGGCCCATGTTCCAATTTCCTCTACCTTGGTTACCCCGACCATGGCCACCATTGCTGAAAAATATCATTCTTGTATGCATAATTGATTAGCAAATATTTTATTTAACAACCATACATGACAACTCTTTTCAATCTGAAATAAAATTTGGCTCAGCAACGTATCAGACTCATGCAATCCAATCCATACAAATCGTTTAATAGTTTTCAATGAGAAGGGGGTGAAAAAGGGTTCTGGGATATGCGATGGGTTGTATTGAGTGAAAAAATGTTAAAATGAGGCATAAACGATCATGATTATTACTCACAAACATCAAACAATCAACTGTATTGTAAACCAAAAGAATATATCACTGTAATTCATCTCTGCGATCCCTTAACTGTCATAGTACATATTTTTTCTTAACTATAATTGAATTTTAGGAACATGGAGTTGATAGTGAATACAGGAAGGCAAGGGGGTTTGTAATGTGCGAAAAAAGTGAAATAATGGTAGGAAAAAAACAAATATTGTTCATAAAATCAATTAAGTAATCCATAAAATAGTTATGTATTTAATGCAAACGATCCAACACAAATTTAGACAATTACTGTGACCAATTAAACAATTACTATGTGTTAAAACTTGTTCACTGCCTCACATCCAATTTCTTTTAAAATGTTTCAATCAACACAGTGTATAATCATACTTGGATTCACTATGCCCTTCAAACATCTTGTTAAAATAATTATGTTTCCTTTCATTTCCTTCCTTTTTATATTTAAAACGAAATCCAAAGGAGCACACAATCCTAATGCTTCAACTCTATCCAGCATAAAAACATCAACTATTGCCCATAATTTAACTTCTCAAATCAAACATAGACATAGATCTTTCCTGAGCTGAACAAACTCTTTTAAAACATCCCTAATTCCATTCCTTTAACCAATTTAACAATTAAATTGCAATGAAACAATACTACTAAAACCCTGTGCTCATCTCTGATGGTGCAATAAAACAAAATGATGCACAATGTCAACATAATCATACATAGTAGACAACCCAGGTCATAGTCATCAATTCTTCAAATTGAAATAATCTCGATCGGGCAAATTAAACATACAACAATCACCACTTCAATTTATACCATGTTGTAGGAACACACAGACCAACACATAACGTAAAGAGGCACCTCTGTGACTGCACATATCCAATTACTCCCAATCAATCCACTTTTAACAATGTTGATTTATCAATTCAACTGTTACAACAAAAGGAGGCAACGAATGTATGCCCAGTATCATATCCAATTACAACTCTCCAATCAACCCGATCAAACAGAAACGAGCCAATCAATCAAAGCCACTGTCAATACTACTCAAACAAACTTATGATAGCCAACAATATGCCTGACATGGTGTGGATGGTTTAGTTTATCAAAATTGGGTTCTATAATTAATGAACAAAATAATCAAGGCTTCGCTTGGTCACCAAACACAAGTAGACTAGAGGTCGACCGTATTAACAATAGGTGAGAGACCTTTAAGACAAGCATGGTGGAGCCACAAGCCTCATAACCTTATCCTTGTATAATAGGGTGACATTTCATCACCAGGTAGGGTAGACCATGATGCAAAGGAGTAGAGACTCCTTACTGGAAAGCAACCAATACCAAGAATGCGCAGAGTCATAACCCTCACATTTTTCCCCAATAGCCGAATAATGATGATAAAAATGAAGAACCCAGGTACTATCAACAACCCTAAAGCATACTTATTGGCATAATATCCACTTCATAACCAACTCTGTGAATCCCATTAATGCAAAATGAGCTCACGACCAGGTGAAAAAGACATGCAGTGACCAAGAGGTGGTTCAAAACATACACATCAACCCCATAGCACCAAATACAACTGGTTGTGGTTACCATAAGTGTGAAGAGACGTCCAACAAGTTTTACATAGTGAAACCCTCCAACCAAAACCCATAAAGACAAGAAAGATCCATCACGTTTTCCACCACATAGAACAACTAATGAAATCGCAACTCCAACCAATGATTTTTCCATTTTCAACGAATAACACAGACAGTCATTCCAAAGAAAACACCATGCATTTAAATAGTTGCCAACCTAAAGAAAACACATACCAACACATTACTGAGCCAACGTTAATTTCATACACATAATGAATTCATGGATGGGTGAAAAAAACCATACCTGCAACCGATGGCCTTAAAAAAGTGAGCTTGGTCGAGCAGTTCCTTCCATGCCTGAATCTCGGAGCTTAACCACAACAAAACCAAAATGAACAATAAACATGCTAGGGTTACAGCCTAGTGGGAGAAGTATGTAGTGACGTGCATTTACTGCATGTATCTTCCATCCTCCATCTCATTCAATTACGTAGCACACGACAACCATCCAAACCATTAAGCCATGCCATTAATCCATGCATCGAAACTTTCACACATTGCTTGCCAATTGTGCCACCCAATCCATTTAACCATTTCCAACCATACGATTACATAATTCAAATGCACCCAACATAACTCAATACAAAACGTATAGCCGCTAACATTTCTAGTTAGGACTAACATCAATTTCTTTATTTTCAAATGCATATAGTATAGCATGGTATAGCATAGTTCCCTTTTCTCATATTTGTTCCATATTGATTTTGTCTCTTGTTATAACTAACATGTGTCTTGTGCAGGTGTAACATGTAATGAATCATAGCTACAATATCAATGTAATAACAATGAACATAAGTCATTCATAACATGGAATTTAGAGCTTAGAGTAACGAAATCAACACATAAAATCCATTATCCATCTTCCATTATGTTGCAACAAAATCAATAGTACTTCATCATAAATCATGTAGAACCCTCTAAGAAGTGTCGCGAAACAACATAAATTTGTAATAAGACTATATCTACGCCTCCAATCTACAAGGGGGTCCCATATACTAGTATTATATATCGTTAACTTAGTTTAAATAATAGGCTTTAGCAATACTTTGTGGGCAAAATCCTGGTTGCGATTTTTATCGTCAGCAAACCGTATGTTTGTAACAATGAACAATTTTCTTGTTAGTTTTTCAACAACCAATTTATATTCCTATGGTGATGCCCATTATTCCTAAGTGTTGTAATTTGGCTTTGATACCATATGTAATAGACCCTCTGTTACGTCATGACCAATTGATAATAGTAAGAGATATGTTTTTTTTGTAACATAACCAGTCGACCAGGATAGTGACGTACATTAACAATACTCATTATATTTATTTCATTTCAATGCACAACTAGAATTAGATGGTATGTTAGTGTGTTAATGATCGGCTAGATCCCATAATTATCAAATATAACAAGAGTGAAACATCACGATTATTCAAGATCAACCACAAACAGTTTCATCACACAACATCATTTCTTCTAATAGAATAAATCATCATATCAAGAAATCAAGAATATATACCCATCCAACCTACCTGCAAGGTTAGGACCTCCAAGACACATAATGAGTGCTTAAGTATAGGATTCATTCGATTGATTTTGACCACTTAAGGTCTCAGGATTGGCGATTGTTTTGAGGAGCAAGGAAGTATCTAATTCCCATATTTTCAGTCCAGACCAAACATCAATTATATTTACCAACACACTTAGCTATAATTTATTCAACACAGAAAACTCTAGTAAAAATGTCACTTTTTCATAGCACCAAATCCTACTATCTCGATAATTCATAATCTGACTCATTTAAGGATTAGGAAGTAATTCAATAAAATCAAGGCATAACTTAATAGTAAAACAAAGGCCTTCAACAAGAAACCAGTTAAAATGACAGTTCTAGCCTTACTCAAGATTATTGTACAATTCATGACAACTCTACAACATACAACCAAGTTGTTAGATATCCAATCTATATCACAAGTTAAAAGAGGAAAATAACAGCAAAGAAAATCTCTCAGCACAAGGTAGAAACCATAAGCCTACTTTGTACCTTGGTGAACCAACACATACTGTAAAGAAGAAAAACTTATAACCGAAATAAAGTTTGTTCTAATATTGAGTTAATAAGGTTCTATAAGGAACCTAAAGTTCCTCTTCTTGATGTCATAGTGCAACAAAACTAGAGCCAACTCCAAAAGTACATGGAGAGGCTCCTTGAGAGCCTTATTTTAGAAGAACACCTGGTATACATCGAGACCCTCTCAAGTCGGGCCTAGGACTTTACTTTCGAAACAACGACGCTGAGGAGAGAAAATGAAATGTTACACAGGGTAGGTGAAATCATGCACTAAAAAATCAGAGACCAGAGCTCTATAGGAATGTGCTACTGTGCATTGGAGTTCAATTTTAAGGAAAAGCTTAGGAGGAACAATGTGTGCAGGTTCAAGAGAAGAAAAATATTCTCTAGACGGCTCAAGGTGATCTTGTGTATACATCAGTGAGTAAAATATAGTCTACCATTGAGCCAGGAGAAAGCTACAGTAGTCGTCAGATTTGGATCGACATCCGATTAAGTCTCGACTGTCGGATCTCAGTAAGGGTAGATCAACGACGTGGAGCCATTGTGGGATCAAAGGTTTGAGTTAACAATCACACAAGTTTTGGTTCCACAATCCACACAGGTCATCGATCATCACCTATAAATAGATCAACGATTGGCATTGATCCCACTATCAATGAGCAGTTTCTATTGCAGAAATCGAAAAAGGGTTTAAACATCATGCTAGTCGAGACTCTGCAATCCTTCCTAGACATCTATATTCACGATTGATTTAATCACAACCATCAAATTAGACCATCGATTATCAATCAAGGATTTGATTTGAGGTCAAGATCTCGGTCATATGAAGGGAGGACTAGGCCCTTCGGGCTAGTTGACTATGCCACGAAGCTTGAATTGTGAGGTAGATCTACACTGTATATCTATGGGAGAATAATATTCATTGGATCCGTAAGAATTCAAAGATTCAACGAGTTTGAGTTCGCAATAGATAAGAGTTGAAAAAATCCCTGAAGCTCAGAAGTCCCAGAGTGAAGGACAATCGTAGATTTGACGAACGATCATAGATCGTTGGATCTATGAGACTATGTTCTTCAATGGTTTAGTAATTCGCTACTTCGACACAACTAGAGTCAGTAGGTTTAAGGTGAAGGAACTCTTGGAGTCCCAAATTATGGAGTAAATCCTCACCGTTAAGGCTGGTTGCACGCGTCGTGTGGATGAAGGTTGTCTGGTGAGAAAGGTCCCAAACGCCCAGAGCCTGTATTTAATCATGACCATCATCGAAAGTTTCACAAGTGTCGTTAGATATATGGGTTAGAACTTCGCAAATTCGAAGGAAAAATGAGTTGCAACATCCAAAACCTTTGAAGCCTAGAGCTCCGAAGTCTTATGGCCATAGATCTGAGCGAGATGTGGGAATCGTTGATCCCTTAGTTATTCATAATTTGTCTCTTCGACAAGGTTAAGAGGTAACTGTTAAGGATTAAAAAGAACTCAAAGTTACGAATTTCCGTAGTAAAGGAGATCCATAGATCTAGAGAACAATCAAGGACCATAGATCTTCGAGTCTTAGTCCTTCGGAGGTTCGGCAGTTTGACACTCTGGAGGAAATGAGTTGTTGTTTGCAAAAGGTGATGAACTCCCAAAGATCTGAAATTCGGAGTGGATGGAAATCTTCGATATAAGGGGAGTGTAAGTCATCATATCTCTAATCCCTTCGACTGTTTGGTGACCCGGGTGGAACAGACTCAAGAGGTGAAGCGGGAAAAACCCAGAAGGTCGGAGTTTCGTAGTGGATCGCCACCGTAGAAACTCGTGTGAGTAGAAACTACACCAGCCATAAGATTAAGTTTTTAAGAGTTAACAAAGGAGGTTCGTAGAAAAGGGTAAACTACAACTTCCAATCAACTCATCTTAAGACTGGATTCGGTCGATTATCACTTCAAGAGAAAAGGAGTGTTGCATTTAAGGAACCTCCAGAGCACCGGAGTGTCAGAGATTCGAATAGCACCCATTTTCCAACATTGGGTTCTATCCCCTGGTTACATGCCTAACTTGTTAAGTAAAATGGATAACGCCCAGGAGTAAAATTAAGTAAAAAATCCCCAAACCCATGGATTTAACTTCAATACACAAACGTTTATGCTAGAGGTGCTTCATCTTAATCAATAATTTCGGCAGAATAAAAACTCAACATAAATTCATAATTAAACAATTTAACCTAAGTTCAAGGGAACCCACCATACAACATAATTGAATTATTGTAAGCTTTAACAGGAATACGCTACCGATTTCATATCTAAAATACAATTTGTCGGAGGTCCCATCATATGAATCGGATTAGGATTTAAATATAATTCAACAAAGGACTTATGATACAAGTCGAAACTAAACCTCAAATGACCAATGAACAGTGCATTGATAATTTCCTAACATAATCCCACTTAAAAACTATGATCAACATATTTCATGTAAGGATGAAAATACAAACTTACACATAAGCTATATGTAATATAAAATTTACACTAAACAACGAGGATCATGTCTTTAAATATAGGGTTCGGAAAACATATGGAATTACAACAAAAGTTTAAAATATCAACATTGTAAATTCTATTCATTGCAGCAACTGTAATCTGAAATATAAACTCTGAACTAATTCTCGTTGATAGAAAAAGTAACCATGGGCATTCAGGATTTTCAGTGATGCTACAGAGACCCTATCAGTCCAACATACTTCTACACTAATGCTACAAATAAATTCGGAATATAAAAATACCAGGAACAAACAATGTTGCATACTAAATATGCCTTCAAGTCTTGCGCTCCTTCCTTTCCTTCACTTGCTAATCACATATACTTCATTGGTACCTTACAACCAATGCTATGGGTATTCTTCTTCCCCCTTATCCCCCCGAAATGAAAAGAGGCCAAGAAAAAAAACCAGAACACAATAGATTCCAGGCTTGCCTTGCAAGGAAGAGCTTCCACTCTTTTCACAAGCCTGGAGTCCCAACTCTCACAGGTAAAAACACTGTCCATAAAAAACTTGGCAGCATAACAGTGTTCCCCAAAGGTTTCCCAATCCCCTTCATTAATGGGTTTCTCCCAACTATTTTTTAGTTAGATTTGGATTAGGATTCTTCTTAGTTAGTCCGGGGTTGGTTGATTCAAATTCTATTATATGCAAAACCCATTCTCTCAAGTTGCAATTATTTCTAAATAAGGATTTTGTTTCAATAATTTCATGCACCCTTGTGCATTTTATCAATTGTTTAGGTCTTTACTTACAATTTCCTAACATTTTATTTCCTTCAAACCTTTACTCATGTAACAATTCAATTAGTCCCTTTATTTAAAATTTAGACTTCGACTTAGACTTTTAGTTGGCTTTAATAATTAATAATCTATTGTTTAATTAATTATTTTAATCCAACATGGTCTAATCGTTCCAGTGCTTTATATGTCACCTATGTTTATTGACTCAAGTTTCAATTGTGCGACGTGCCCTTCAATATGCATCCTCGTTCTCCAAGGGTGCCACTCGCATTGAGTTGTTTTTTGAAGCTTGTCCAACCCCTTGGAGTCAAAACTCCATTCGATCGAACTTGTAAGAGACTAAGGACTTATAAGGAATAAGGATTCTTCCTTATTGCACGCCCCTTAGAAATCTTTGTGAATGACTATCTCAGTCTTTCCTCATGACATCGTGGACCACCCAAACTAGGTAATCATTAACCTACAATTCTCTCCACAGAGGGAGTGCTAGTAGGTTGTGATAGGGATGTTTCCACCCCTCTCCCTCAATATATGGTTTTTTTTGCAAGGCCCCTTTACTCCTTATGTGAGTTGGATTATCAAGTATCGTCAAGCCTTCATCCACTGACAAAAATAGCGTCAAAAATCCATCTACATAAATCATAATAAATCCATCATACATCATATGTGCATAATAATGAAATACTCAAGCAATACAATCCACTCCCTGACTCAATCCAGAGTCCAAGGAAGCCCTTTTATGCCACCATCATCCATAACCTGTCATGTGTCCTGCACACTCATGATGACTTGTCAAAAGCACATGTCAACACACATATATATACATCAATATAATCAAGAAGCTATAACACCTCAACATCATCATATATAACCCATAATCTGAATGAAATTACAATGTTCCATACCCAGATCACTTGCAAGCAAGTGTCCTCAAAGAATAAGTCAATATTAGTATGCTCAGTAGAGAGGGATGTTAAAAATACAAAAATGTAGATGAGCATGAATAAATCCATAACGTAGGTCATGGTATGTGCAAAGATGACTACGAAAAACTATAGGAGGGTTAGTGCTAGGTGCTTCCATACCTTGGGAATAACATTCATAGCCTTCACAAAGGAAAAATTGTTGGCTATTTATATGGAGGTTGTCATGTACATCACTATCGCAATAGATAACATCCAAAACTCAAAATATCTATCCATTATTCAGAGATGTTGAAGTCCCCCCGGTTTCAATATTATTGTACACATCATATACTTGTAGGTGATGATGTCAACCTCAATTATTGAAATGGTTTCCTCAAGGGATTGAAGGAGAATTCTAGGGAGCACCAGATAACTGGGTATTAAGCATAGTGTCAGAGTTGCTAAAGAGAGAGGGAAAAACATAGTGAGAGTGAGAGTGTGCATTAGTTTACCACGAGAGGAGCGAAGAAGGATTTTGAAGGCCTCTTTCTCAATGTCGAGTAACTAGAGCTCATTTTCTGTATCCTCTACATCTCTCTCGATGGCTATTTCTTTAACTGCAAATATGTATTAGAAATCCTCAACCCATAATCTCCTTCTCTTCCAAAGTTTCTTTACTTCCTCTTCCTGTTAAACCAATTCCAATGATGGGATTATATGTATAATAAATTTTCCATGAATGGGGCAAGCTTCGTAAACCTCACTTTTATATGCATAAAGTCAACTATATTTGTTACTTTTTTTTTCACATTTTTAACTTGCTTCAACAATGTACAACTCAAACAAACCCCAATATTAGAACATTAACAATAAATATCCCAACAAAAAACTAATAAACATGAGATAAGTTGGAATATGCATAATTCATATACAATTCGATTTAATCACTCAACAAAATAATAACATCTTATGTGTTAAGTTGACATATATATACATAATAATATTGTTTGTTTGAATATACATCATTCATATACAATTCGATTTAATCTCTCAATAAAATAATAATGTTGTATGCGTTGATATGTTTATACATCTTGTTATTTGATTTAATGATGGTGAGGGGATTTTGTTCTCCCTCTAAAATTTCAATACTATTTGACAATATTTAGAATAATATCATGACAAATAATTATATTATATATTATATTTATTTAAAATAATTTTTCAATTTAAAATATATATTATATATTTAAACATATACAATATTTATCACTTTAATAATATTTAATGGTATTTATAAATACGTACTTTTTTCATTAACATAACAAATGAGAGTTTTTGTATTTAGAGAAAAAAATTATTCTTACATTGATTTTGTTTTCTTTCTAGAAGGTGGTAAAACTTATCATAACTTATTTGTCAATCCGTAGTGAATATAGTCATCACTCTCTATTGTTTTTGAATGCTAATTATATTGACTCATCATCATTATTCAAGGGAAAAATACCCCTTGAAATGACTAGCTAGTGGTCTATAAGGAAGAAAATTGATGTCAGTGGGTCTTTCCTTACATCCTCAAGAAAGTTAGTTTCCCTTGTCATTATCCCCAAAGCTACCTCTGATGGAGTCATATGATTTTGAGTAGGATCTACAAAAACTTCATCGGTGGGAAGAAAAAAAAATTGAAACTTTAAATATTGGAGATCAAAGAACTACTTGTACATGAAACATCTTTAGTTTCAATCCCCACAAATTATAATGTAATTGTATAAATGTGATTCAGGCTGGTGAGTCAATATTCTTGGGCAGAGAGCCCATATTGATTAATATGGTCGATGACCAAACTATGAAAATGGTACATTGAAATAATTCACAAAATAATAATCGTTGACTACGATGCAAGAGAGACAGTAATGATGGGAGAGCTATGATTCCACAAGATAGGGGGTTAAAAGGGGATCGAATGGAAACACATTTCATTTTCTTGAGTTAATGTGACATTACCATATAATCCTCCCTTTGACTAGTTAGACACTCAAATCTTGAATTTATGTAAGAGGGTGGGTGTGAAAAGTCACATCTCATACTTATTGATAGTATGGGGCTAAAGTACAATCAACATTGGGGAGTGTGAGGGTCAACATGCATGGGAGAAAAATAAATTCAAAGGGAAAAAGATGATAGTTTTTACATGCTAATTTTGGGCAGCAAGAGAAGAGTTGAATGATTAGAAGAGCACTAGCCATTTTGTGTTTGATGAAATCCATTATTGGGTTGTGTTTATGCTGAAATTCTGGCTTGTGTGGCTATAAAAATGGGTTGTGTGCCTGCGGTGTATTTTTCTATTGAGGAAATGGTTCCATATCCTTGTGAAGGTTGTTGTGAGCACTTTTGGAGCAATTGAGAATTCTTGGAGTCCCCAACTGGGAGAGAAGGAGAAATGGATCCCTGCAGGGAAAAGGGAAGGCTCGAGGGACTATGTGCAATGAAGGGGGATCTCATTCCTTCGATTGTGCAAGTTGAGGAGAAGAGAAATGGTGGATTGGAAATGTTGTTGGAGTGGAACCTGGGTTTTGGGTTGTTGATCATGGACAATAGACAACCAAGAGGGCCCAACCTCCTTGAGCACTCATAGTCTTAGCTTGGAGGTGACTTGTTATTGAGAGAAAATGAACGTCAAGTCTATAACTTATATTTTCACAGTTAGTCATAATGTATGGATTTTTTTTAGATAAATACCTTGTAGGAAGTTTTGGAATTTCCGAAGTTTGAGTGTACACACCACCTATCAAAACTTCCTACATAGTATTTATCCAAAAAAAACTCATGTACAATTTGTTTTAAATTTAAAATTGACAAATTTTTCATTTATGTAGATATAAATTGAAGAAAAGTAAAAATATTAAAACATCATGAAACCAAAATATTAAAAATGCTCTCTTATTTTTTCTTCATAATACCATCAAAATTTGGTTTGAATTTTCTATTCCATCCAAATTCTTCATCGACCAAATTCCAACAAATACAAAATGATTTAAATGCCCTATATGAAAACATCTCTCTCCATTGACCCAAACAAACCAACCATATTCCTTAGACTTAGTCTGTTCTACAAATCCCAGTGAAAATTCTTAAAATTATAGATTTGAGTAGTTAAGGTTAGGGTTTTTGAAGAGGTTGAATCAATTTATGAATTCAAAAACTTGATTTAAACATTATAAAATTGTAATTTCGTTAATAATTACATAACCACACTCTCATAATAATTACTCAATAATTGCCAAAAAGTGAAAAAACATAGTAACAATTGTCAAAAATTCAAAAACATAGAAGGTTACTATGCAGATTTTTTATCTTTAATTTCTCTTAACCCTAGTAAAACGAAGTCTTCGTATTTATCTATACTTTCATCTTTATTAGTCACTGACAACGCAGGACTATAGCAATGAGTTTTTTATTTATTTGACATTAATTTCAATGATTAAGCAGTTTGACTATAAATTTAAACAATTTTTCAAAATATAACATTGTTATATTGAATTTTTTAATTTTTTTTTTTTTAAATTAAACAATTTTTTTAAATTATAATTGGTGAAGAAATTGAACCCCAGGTATTGGCAAGAATTTAATTGGATCTTTAATATTATTGGCATACATAGGTATTGGCAAGAATTTAATTCGATCTTTAATATTATTGTTACTGGGTCTTGGGGTGCACGAATAAGCTCTGTTTATTAATGCGCTCGGTTGAGTACCATCAACGGTGGTAAGGTGAGCAAGACTCAACGCTCTAGGGCATCGAGCAAGTCTCCGATTACGTTTCTAAATGCGGATCCCGCAAACTTCAGAGCCATGGTTCAGCAAGTCACGGGAGTTCCGTTGAATCCGACGGTCGCAGCTGCGCGACTACGGAGTCCTAGCGGTGGCATAGAAGTGTCATTTCCCAAGAGATATTTATCGTCCTCCTCTGCTCGCAGTAATAACAACACCACCATCCAGAGCTCTGCCCGCAGTAATAACAACAACACCATCCAGAGCTTGGACACTTCGGCTTTTCTCATCAACATGTCACAGGATCGATTCTCTTTCCCTCAACACAGACACGTTCTCAACAGCTATAGCTTTCAAAGCCCCCTATCCATGATCCCATCATCTCCGAGGCTCCGTCCAGTAGAGGCACGTTTTTCGCGGAGAATATGAGAGCTCCGCATATGCCGTCATGGATGAAAATGGGAGGATCTTTGCCTTATCCTATTTCTATTTCTATGTCTATGTCGGGGCAAGAAATGGATTCGTCGTCCTTGGCCGATAGTTTTCTGATGGACAACGAAGCTGGGGGCATCATGGTATTCCGCTCAATTTGTGGTTGAATCCAGATTGTTTGCTCAACAATTCTTCCAAGATGTCACAAGAGGAGCTAAGTACTAGTAGCATGATCACCTGCACATCGCTTCTGGTGTAATTTTTGCCTATTTGTAGTTTTTTTCGTAAAAATGTAAGGGCTATTTGTAAATATAGATGATTTTTTTATGCTTTGTTATGGGGATGGAGGGGCTATTTTTGTCCCTGGGATTTTGAAAATGTGCAAACTCAACCACTGACTGCAAATATTTTGGGTGATAAACCGCCATGAAAACTGGGTAAATCTTCACATGGTGGAAAGCTCTTCGTTACTGTGTGCATTTGTATAACAGAGATCTTCTCCACCGAACAGGCGAACACTTGGCTTTTGTTGGCGTCAAGATTTATCAAGCACAGTTCTTCAAAGTTTTTGATCTTTCTAAGGGTTTTATTTTCATGAGTCTAAGGGTTTAATTTCCTCTGAAATTTCATTTAATGATACTGTACTTGAAAATAATTACGCATTATACTGTACTTGAGATGTAAAAACATATTTTAAATAATTTTAAGTATTTTTTTTTTTTTTTAATAATTTTATTATTAAGTTAGTATTAGTCCCTGCCAAAGCATGACTATATCAATTATTTTTCTATTGATTTGACATTAATTCTATTGACTAGTAGTTTGACTATAAATTTAAACAATTTTATAAAGTATAACATTGTTATATTGAATTTTTTAATATATATTTTTTAAATTAAATCATTTTTTTAAATTATGGTTGGTGAAGAACTTAAACCCATTATTGCAGAGGTTGTGGGAAACATTTAATTCAGTGTTTAATATTATTGGCATTAGGTCTTGGGGTGCACGAGTAGGATCTGTTTATTAATGCGCTCTCGAACCTTGGTACTTTAAGCGTGTATTCCCATAGACTTTGCCGACCATTTTACCACTCTAGTTGTTACGTGGCCAAACAACGGTGTACACCCATGTTTTCCCATACGAGCACCTTAGGTTGTGCCAGGAAGAGATTACAGACTCTTTTCGTGGCCACTAGCTGGTTAGTTGGCATTGAAATAGCTTTGGCGTTGGCTGGCATTGAAATATCTCTGGTGTTGGCATAAAGAGCACATCATTATCACCGACATTGACACACATTCTGTTACACTTTGCATCTTATGCGATATCCAATAGATATATGTATTGCATTAGATATATGTATTGCATGTGTACGGAGACAGAGAATACATGATCTTACCTGGCGGGGAATACGTTGCCATGCAACTCTTGTTTGTTTATGCACTTCCTCCACAAATCGACATAAAGTGGAGCCTTTGGCTTTATCGATACTTTCTATTGCATCGAGTCTTTGTCTTTATAGATACTTTCTATTGACCCGAGTAAAGAGGAGTCTCCCTTTTTCTCTAAACTTTCATCTTTCGACTCACCTGAGTAAACCAGAGTCTTCCTCTCTCTCTTTGCTTTATCTTTCAACGGTTTGTCTTTATCTCTACTTTCATCTTAATTTGTTCATGGATATTGCAGAAATTTGCATTCTCTATATTTCCCACTCCAAGAATAGTTGGGTCGCTGTCCAAATTTTATCGACTTTTCTTCTCGTAAAAAAAAATAGTGATTGGTGTAAATTTATATCGCTGCACTCTGGCGAAAAAAAACATTTCGTAGAACAACTAGCCAATGCCATTCCAATTGTTGTAGACTAAAGATTCTACGAAATGAGATTTCTTTCTCGGGATATTTACCCGAAATCTAGGGAGAAATTGTTGGATTCGTAGATTTAAGTGATTATTTTTGTCGAATCTGAGTGGCCTAAGAGTTTTCTAGCATATTTCTGTAGAATCTGAGTTCCCTCGGAGTTTTTCAGCATGTTGAATCCATTTATGCATTCAAAAATGAATTCTGAACAACAAAAAATAGTGATTCGTGTAAATTTATATCGTCAGATTTTGGCGAAAAAACCATTTCTTAGAACAACTAGCTAACACCATTCCAATTGTCGTAGGCTAAAGATTCTATGAAATGAGATTTTTTCTGGGGATATTTACCTGAAATCCGGTGAGAAATTGTTGGATTCGTAGATTTAAGTGATTATTTCTGTAGAATCTGAGTGCCCTGTGAGTTTTCCAGCATATTTTTGTAGAATCTGAGTGCCGTGGGAGTTTTTCAGCATGCTGAATCCATTTCTGCATTCAGAAATGAATTCTGAACAACAAAAAATAGTGATTATTTCTATAGAATCTAAGTGTCCTGGGAGTTTTCCAGCATATTTCTATAGAATTTGAGTGTCCTGAGAGTTTTTCAGCATGCTGAATCCATTTCTGCATTCCGAAATGAATTTTGAACAACAAAAATTAGTGATTCGGTAAATTTATATCACCCGATTCCAGCGAAAAAAAACCATTTCGTAGAACAAGTAGCCAACGCCATTCCAATTGCAACACCATTCCAATTGTCGTAGGCTAAAGATTCTACGAAATGAGATTTTTTCTCGAGATATTTACCCAAAATACGAGAGGAATTGTTGGATTTGTAGATTTAAGTGATTATTTCTGTAGAATCTAAGTGCCCTGAGAGTTTTTCAACACGCTGAATCCATTTCTGCATTCAAAGATGAATTCTGAACAACAAAAAAATAGTGATTCGTGTAAATTTATATTGCCAGATTTCGTCGAAAATTTTTATTTAGTAGAACAACTAGCCAAAGCCATTCCAATTGTCGTAGGCTAAAGATTCTACTGAATGAGATTTGTTTGGGGAATATTTACCCGAAATCCCATTAGAAATTGTTGGATTAGTAGATTTAAGTGATTATTTCTGTAGAATCTGTGCCATAGGATTTTTTCAGCATGCTGAATCCATTTCTAAATTCACAAATGAATTCTGAACAATAAAAAATAGTGATTCATGTAAATTTATATTCCGACAAAAAAACCATTTCGTAGAACAACTAGCCAAGGCCATTACAATTTATTCAAAATTAAGAGTTTGAGAAGCTTTAGCGAGTTTAAAATTTAAAGTCGAGTTTGAGTTTTACAAGGATCTTTAAAATCTTTCCACGAGAACGACACAGTTTTGTTGTCAAACCTTATATTTCTTTTCTCTTATTGATAACGTAGATTGACAAGATTGAATCAATCCATCGTGGTCGTCACAAAGATAAACAGAAACGTGGGGCTTCCACAAAGATAAAAACAAATGCCCAACTTCAATTTCCAGGCAAATGCACAACTTCAATTTCCAGGCAGAGGGATCCGTGGGATTATCCCAGCAGCTATCCTCGAATTCCTCGAGGAAAATCTCTAGGTACTGATTTTAATCTATTCCACTTGTAGAAGTTTATGATGCTTTTATTTTACAAATCATCTCTCTATGCTAAATTAAGTCTGTAACAGGAATTTGACGGCCCAGACATGAGTATAGATGATTATTTCGATGTAATTGCTGGAACAAGAACGAGAGGATTGGTCACTGCGATGTTAGCAGCGCCAAATGAGAACAATCATCCACTATTTGCTGCAAAGGATATTACCAAGTTTTATTTGGAAAATTGTCATGATATTTTTCCACACACAACACTCGTAAAAGAATTTGTTACTCTTCTATTTTTCCCATTACAAACAACATCATTAATGATTCTTTACGTTTCTTCTCTTTTTTCTTCTATAAGCTACATCAGTATTGAATCAATAGAAAATAAATTGCTACAGAGGCTTCTTGCGAAGGGCATTCAATATTCTGAATGGCCCCAAATATTCTGGGGATTACCTGCACAAAATCTTGAAAAAGAATTTGGGGGATACACGATTACACCAGACCCTAACAAACGTTGTGATTACTACATACGCCATCAAAATAGAGCAACCTGCAATATTATCCACTTTTAAGGTAACGTTGAACTATGATCTTAGTGATCTAAGTCATCCAAATTTGAATTAAAGTTCAATCCCAGTTGGAGTGATATATAGTAAACATCCTTTTCAGGCCAAACAAGATGAGTTAACAGATGCATGTTTGGCTGATGTTTGCATTGGAAGTTCTGCAACTCCAACATATCTTCTTTCTTACTACTTCCAAACACATGATTCCTCTGGCAATACCAAAAGCTTCAACCTCATAGATGGGGGAGTTGCAACGAATAATCCAACATATATTTTTCCATCTACGAATAGCCTAACTATGATTTGAATCAAAATTTTGATTTCTTAGATGGTGTAATTTGGAGAGGAGGGTTGGACCCTTCTTGTGGAGTGTTCACCATGGAAGGGTTAGTCACTAAAAATGAGCCAAGGCCTAAAAGTTAAGCTCAAGAGTTAGGGCCTAGAGGAATATTCTAGGATTTTGGAGCTAAGAATGACACTTTGAACCACCACAAATGACCTCTTGAGAGTATCATTTTCCTCTAACAAGGTATATAGGTACCATTAGCATTTTTTAACACTAAGTAGACATGGTTAGGGGAGGACACATGAACCATACGTCCTAAAGAAAACTTCTAGCCATCTAGGGATAAGAAGGATGTCTCGAGTAGCCATGCATGAACCCTTGAGAGTATCCTAGCCTATATTGGGGATGTTAGTGCCAGTAGGTGGTTTTGAGAAATAGGTGATTTTGAGTTGTTTTCGGTCTACTATTTGGTCACTCCACAAGGATGTAATGGGAAAATTCACATGCTCTTGCATATGAATGCACACACATTCGTAAGTGTGTGTGCACTCCTACTCAAGAACACATGCATGTTCTAAAGCACATGCACACTCATACTTGGAAACACACACACATTCATTAATAATCCAAGTTGGTAATTGTGTGTGGCAGTTTGGTGAACACCAAGTCTGTAGAATTAAGAATGCATGCATGTTTCTAAGAATGCACATGTGTTTCTACATGTTTTCATTCATTTTCAACCCATTTCCATTTCTCTTAATAAACTTCATGTGAGCACCCATATAGAAATCAACACACACACACACACACACACACACACACACACACATATATGGGTCACTCGTAGGAAGGGTTCATAATCCTATAGGTTTGGCAAGGCCCCAACCTACACCAGGCTTGCCACGTAGGTTTGTCAGCATGAATGCACACACATTCTTAGGAACATCTGCGCATTCTTAAGAACGCATGTGTGTTCCTATTGTGCTGATTTTTTAAGGAACCCGAGTGCTTTTTGTACTCATTTGCACACTGCGTCTAACGAATTTCCTTCATTGAGAAAGAAAAAAGGACAAGTGAAGAAGGAGAAAATCCCATGATCTTGCAACCATGTCCATCACAAGAAAGGTATGGTTGATTTTTTGTCATTTTATTTCTTTTTTTTGTAAAATATATATATATATATATATATATATTTCATATGTTATGGATTTAAATTCCATTGACATTGAAAATTTATTAGCAACGTTCACTACACATAATTAATGATTGAATGTAAATCTCTCAACAATTCACCAATCTTGTATAGGTTTTTTTCAAGTTCATTGTAAAGATAACACATAGTTTTTCTTTGTTTTACACAAAATTATGTTAATGATTTTGTTGGGATAAAATAACATTGTTCTTTGTAATACCTTAGTCATAAGTCCACTTATTAAATTTCCTTATTAAAATGAAGTGTATATTACAAAATGGAACTTGGTGATAATGTAAACCTCCCACTAGCGGACCAAGGAGCGAAAACCCCAACCCACCACAACCACCCAATCTAAACACCGAAATTGATGAGGGGTTGGGTACATTAAAAACACTTGTAAATTAGTTAAGGGGCACTAGAGAACAAAGTAGATTGTCCTTGGCTACTTCTTTGGGTGTCATTCTGAGGTCCATTGCAAGTTCCCAAGGGGAATTGACTTCTATTTATGAGTATAGGGAAAGAATGTTAGAGTACTACAACACTCGATTGGATAGAAAACAAGTCAAAGACTTGGGTATTTCAAAACAAGAACTATTGTCTATTTTTCGGGATCCTCGATATGGATAGTAACTACCTTTGACCAAAAAATGCATTTGTATTTACTGTTGTATTCATCCACAAATTAGTCAAAACTGGATGGATGGGTGGCATATGGTTTTTGATAAACCTCCCTGAAATAACATGGAAGTTCCCTTATATTTTTTGAGAAAACTATGGGAAGAATTTATTTTGGGTCACCATGTCAACTACTTTGACATGGGTGAGTTCCAGGGGGTGGTTGAAGGTTCCACATGAGACTGAGAGCATGTGAGAAGCGATCCCATGTTAGGTCCTCGTCTCCCTAGGCGAAGGCATAACCCCCTACCCAACATCCTCCTGTTGCAAAGACCTTGCAGTAGGTAGAACAAGATATTTCATCATTGATATGGAGCCTAATGCAGCATGGAAGCTTTGTTGCAATGTATCAACAATATGTGACTACCAATGACATTGATAGAGGGGTCAAAGCTTCACCCTGTACAACATAGTTTAGTGAGGAGAGGGCACATGGGCATAGGAGTCATCCATGTGAACCTTACAAATGATCGAGCTACGAGAAGACATGTTATGGGCCTATAGAGGCTAGTGGACAACATAGATTCATGGAGGAGGATTGTATCTTAACCATCACTATGTTCTTAATTGTTATATATAATTTTTGTATTCTATGTATTTATATCGATATTTTATTGTACGTTGTTTTGCAGTTGTTACGTCCATGTAGAAGACCCTTTACGTCCATGGATGCATCAATGCCTATATCCACCATTGATGTAGTAGTAGAGGCAACCTACTCATTGGGCATAGCCCATACACAAGTATGTGTCACATTTGATAACTTCACCATTGTCATTTCTTTATTTTATTGTATCCTCAATTTTTTAATGTTCTTGTGTTTATACAAGATGTGGGAGTAGAAGATGTTGGGAAATGTCCATCTAGGATGAACAAGTCACTTGTATCACATGTATCATGTGTAGAGTTAAATATCATTTAAATCTCAAATTTGTTTTGTTTATTTTTTTGAATTTTACTATTTGGTACTAATAGTTCAATACTATTAATATCTATGTAGTCTACAAACATATTCACTAGTTACAGTACTACTTCACTCCCTAGGAACCTAGGATTTTCTTCTACATTAGCTTAATCCAGTTCAAGGGAGTTCTCATCACTTGTACAGTCTGTGGGAGTACATCGCTATCCACCCCTAACATCTGTATTTTTCCATGCTTCACCAGTGGATTCACCTTGCAGGCCACCCATCCAAACCACCTCTTCCATCGCATCCATACACAGTGGATGCATCCATATGCCACATGTTATCACTCGATAATTTTCCTTGGATGTGGAAGGAAAACTCAAAGGTAACCAAAAACCAACCTGCAGATTGGAAGCTAGCCCATCCAATCTAGAAAGGGATCTCTCCTCTATAACTCAATCAATTCAACTAACTGGTTATCTAATATGCACAATTTCTAGATATCATGTAGATGAATAAGTTTTAAAATGATTGTGGTGGCAGAGCTAGGAGAAAGTAACCATTGGGTATGGAGTCTAAACTAGTTGAAAACTAATCAAAACTACCAAGATGTTGGTTGTATGATCAATGATTGACAAAGGCAAGGTAGCTAGCATAACTTATATACTTAGATCATCTTTGTAGGTGTAGGATGAAAAGGAGATAAAAGTCCACTATAATTGGGAATCAAAGATGAATCCTAATGCAACTTTAGAAGGAAAAGGTGGAAATATTTGAGTATATGCAACAGAGCATGAAACCATGACTTTTGAAACATTTAATCTTATTCAAATATTTAGAAGACAACACATCCAAATGAAAATACTAGGAAAGGAAACACAATAACATGGAAAAAACATAGAATGAAAAATGATATCACAAGAATATTTGGATCAAAAATCATGTAGCTCTAATCCCAGAAAAAATTGATTAATATCAACCAAATGCAATACACATAGCATAATAGTCTTCTTTCACTCTACTCTCCAACACTTTTACCTTTCTCCTAATTAAAATATATAGGATTACATTACATTATAGCTCAAGAGGGTCAAAATATTTAGGTTTTCCAAATTTAGGAGTTACAACTAAATAATAACCAATTACAATAGACTCCTATATTTTAGGGTTTAGTTTTTAGCTAATTTATACATACAAATCATAACAAAATATATGAATTTGGTGGAAAAATAGGTGGTACCATGAATCCTAATAATGAATTGACACATTTGTTTTAGTTGGAAGCTGAATATGCTCTAACATAGGCAGATTGTGCCACTTCATAGAGAACTGGGAAATTTGCTACGAAATCTCGGTTTTCAACAATTTTGCAATGAATTGGTAATTTCTCATTTTCTCCCAAATGACGAAGTGGATTGGGATGAGTTTTTATCATCATATTAAAAAAATTATAATGCTTGTCCAACAAACATTTGAGAAAAACACAGTTCACGGTTTTTGAGAAAAACCCAAAATGGTTGTAGGTGATGGTGGCTCATTTTTTGAAAATTGTGAAGTATTTTTACGTGAAATTAAATAGGGTTTTTCATCTTGCCCTGATGCATCTTCCCTAAAAATTTCGTGGAAAACGAGCACGTAGTTTAAATTTTATGATGAAAACACACTTTCGCAACAAAACTGTTGGTATAAGAAATTTTGCACCATGCGTGTAATTCTCTGTGAAATATTTGCTTTCTAACTATCTTCCTTTGAAAACTGATTTTGACTATGTGCAGTCTTTATGATGGTGTTATCCTTTGCATGTGATGAAATTAGACTGTACCATACTTTTTCCATATCCAAAGCCTGATTTGAACAAAGGATTTCAAAACCTAGTTTCAAGCATGGATATTAGGGTTTTCATTAAATTGGTAGTTTTTTTGCCCAAATGTTCTATCCTTCAACCACTATGTCAAAAACTTCCTCTATACTCTTTTGGGATTAAACTGACCCAATTAAACGAAACCGAATTCATAAATGGATGGAACTAAATAATTTTTCATAGAACACTAACCTTAGGACCTTGACAAATGGTATTTAAAGACCAAGACATGACCACAAGACTTAATAGTAAATATAACAAGATGTCTGGACATTTGTAAATGTATACACACACTAACATAGGATACAACTAGGGATGTTGTCCTCCCTGCGAGGCAAAAAAGAACTCGTTGACCAAGTGCCTTCATCCATTGGGCTTCTTCCAACTCGAAGACTGCAACCTATACCAATCCTCAATTGAACCAAATTCACTCTTCAAAATGAAACCAACATTGTACACTGCTGGAAAAAAGATGCTCAAACTACAATACGAAAATAAACATGTTGAAAGGGATGCTCAAATTTGCGAGCTTATTCAAAACACTCCTACCTACTAACTGAAACAAAAGTTGCTCAATCAAGTGAAATAAAAAATCCAATGCAACCATGCAAGCGTCTTGTCCACTAGGTGAATTCCTTGAATATCTTTCTTCAGGGGTGAAAGGAAAACCCTGCTTGATGGAAACTCAGATAAAATATTGGAAAGAAATTTACCTTTGATAAAATTTAAAAGCTTAGGCCCACTTACTGACTCCAGGCATGATGCAAAAATATCTTCAAAAGAATGCAAAATACTATCATCATGTATCAACCCTCCAACTGCATTCCTTCTTCCATGCATTTCAAATTGATAGATGTCATGAAAGGGATGGAATTTTTTATGATACTGTTGCAAACACAAATCTTCTGGGAAAGAAAATAATGTTGGTTGTAATAGTAACTCCTCATCATCCTTATTTTCAGATTCATAGTTGACCAATGGTCGAAATTTTTGACTGATAAGACCCTCCATATAACAAGCTACAATATCATGAAAAACATAATAAGAATGTTGTTGGTTTATAATGTTGTCATCTTGTTCGAGTAAACCAATGTGATTTTTCATCATCTCACGCTCCTCTGCTTCATTAATGATTTTAAAATTTTATTTTAGCAATATGGATGAAGAAAAACAAAAAGGTAAAGAATTACCTTCAGCGAACTCACAACTTTCTTCATGTTCAATGTCACTACTGTGATATATAGGATGAGTGCCTCCATTAGACTGTTGAAATGAATCATTTTCTAATGTAGCTAGTTGTTCTCTAAAATCAGCTTCACTACATTTATCATATTCATCATATATAGGTAAACCAAAAAAATCTGCATTTTGTCACAAATGTTGTTCATGAAAACCAATATCTTTTTTATCTCCTATGGTCTAGGGGATCAAATTGTGATAAAAAATCAAGCTTCTCTGAATCGATTGAAATCGGACATGTGTATATGCCTCATCATTACGAACCCAATGCAACTTGAACTCACTCAAACGGACGTCGTATGAGTAAGATATCACGTTCTGTCCATTTTGCCAAACATACAAAATTTTGCTGACTCTGCAGTCCATACAGTGTTGACGTGGCTGCTGACCTTACAAGCCATACAGTTGTATAGTGACGTGGAATATTCGTTGGCATGATGACTAGGCAATTGATGGCTGAAAGGTGGACGAATCATCTTTTGACACGTGGAATATTTTGGGCTAATGGTATGGTGCCACGTGGCCCAATCATGGGCTGCCACATGGCACCCCTTCGATGGTTGTATTGGAAAGAGTTTTGGACTCCACAGGAGTCAAACCCGCGACCTCCGGGCGTGGATAAGAGTCTTGGAAGGGTCGGGCTACCAGCCCGCCTAGGGTGGTTGTTACTATCTAAGGTCTGAATGCAATATTTGAATTGAAAACAATGGATAGTTGGTGGACTAAAGGGTTGGGGCCCAGCCCCAACCCTCAGGGCATTTGCATAGAACCATCCCATATATCCCCATTCAAAAATTTTGCATGTAGACTATTGTGGAGGTCTACCCACGGTTCTACCACTCTTCTATATGAGCCTTTCCCCTAACCTTTGACACTTACACCAAATGGTTATGCCATAACCAATGGGCGCATGAACGAGTGGTCACATGCCCAGTACCACATGAACATAGCCCAGGTGTGGAGGGAGATAGCCATTAGAGCACATGATTGTTAGGTCGTTGGCCACATGGGGCCATACAACCGAGTTGTCCATCGAGGTTGCCAGTGCAAATGGTCCTACAATTTTGCCCAGTTTGCAAGAATCATTGCGGGTGATGGGGTTTGGAGCGGGAAACACACATAGGCCTAGTTGGTCATTCACGGGTGCGTTTTGGCGAGTAGGTACAACAAGCTTGAAGGGGAAAACTTTCAGGAAGTGTAACTTCTTCATTTTTTGGCCAAACCAGTTGCCAAAAAATCCCAACTATGGGTTTTTGGACGTTTTGAAGCCATTGAAGCCATCCATTTTGTATTTTTAACACTGTAAGAGAAATTTTTAATAATATTTAAAATGATCCAAGGGAAGCTAGACCAGGAGATGTATCCGAAGAGAGGGGTGAAGTCCTTTATCATTTGTTGTGTTATGTGTTCATTGTTAATGGTTTTTATCAGTCTGATATGTTGCTCCTATTTAAGTAAAAGTCACTAAATTTATGTGTTAGTAAACTGATCCTATTACCCAAACAAATGCCATTTTACACTTTCAATTTTAAGAGATAATTCGTCTTCATTTTTAAGATCTATTGGAAACATATTTATTCCATTTTCAGATCAGTTGGTATCAGAGATATGGTTTTTGAAGACTTGATTTTTTGCAAGTTGTTTTGTTTTCTCATGCTTACAAGGTTGAAGTTCACAAGAGGAGAAGTTCAACTTGTAAAGCCAATTTCTCAACTATCAAGAAGGAGAACTATCAAATCACCTCAAGTTTCAATGAGATTTTCACCAAGTATGGCTCATGAGGACAGCCATGGAACTCTTCCTTCAGAAGAGGACACTTTCAAGAAAGCCTTCTTTGATATGGCTGAAATGGTCAAAGTTTTTTTTTATGAAAGGAATGAAAGATTGCAAGGTGAAAGCGCCAACCCTCCAAAGGGAAATAGAGACAGTGGTGATAAAAATCCAAAGGGAAATGGAGGGAGTGGTGATTAGCCACCTCCTTCACCTCAATCTTTCACCTCTTCCACCATTTCACAACCACCTCCAAATTCTCCAAAAGAGCATGGTAAAACTCCTTTGTTAAAGCTTGATATTAATTTTGAATTGCTTATGTACAATGGAGAGGCAAATGTTGAGAAATTAGATAACTAGATTCATTAGATTGAAGTGTATTGTAGAATACAAAGAATCACGGATGATGAAACTAAGATTCAACTTGCTTCTTTAAGATTGGACAGTGCAACACTAATTTGGTGGGAAGCCAAAAATCAAGAGGACATGAAGAAACATGGTAAAGTTTTATCCTCCTGGAATGATTTTATTGTTTCAATTAAAAGAAAATTTTATCCATTAGCATACATGCAAAAAGATATTATGGATTGGCAAAAATTTAGGCAAGCTAAAGGGAAAGATGTGAAAATTTTCACTCAAGAATCTAGGAGAAGATGTTTGGTTTTGGGTGTAGATTTCTCTTCACAAGATACTTTTCTCAAATACATTAGAGCATTTCATAACTACTTGATACATACAATACTTATGTTTAACCCTTCAAATATAGATGAAGTATGTGTGCAGGCTACTCGTTTAGAGGCAAGAGGAAAGAATGAACCTCAAGAGGGCAGCAATAAGTCTTTTAACAGAGACAAGTGGAAGAGGAAGTTTGAAGGAAATGGAAAGAAAAATGTTTTTTTCAAGAAAGAGAGGGAGAAACTCTCTTTTAAACATTGTTCAAAGGATGGCCATGATGAGGACTTTTGTTGGAAACTTTATCCTGAAAAGAGACCCAAAAAGTTCAACAACAAAGAGAAGACAAACATTGTTCTAACTGTACAACAAGATTTAGGATCTAATTCGGAAGATGAAATAAAGATCATAGCCATGGGTTTACAAGGTAAGAATTTTGTTTCAAGTGTTAGTTCTTCAAATTCTTCCATCAAGGAAACTCAACATGAAAAATAAAGGATAGATCTTTTTCACATAAGGGTAATTTCAAAATATACCAAGATAGATACTCTTTTTGATACGGGATTACAAACAAACCTTATTTCTAAAGACATTGCCAAGAAACTAGATTTGGAAACTACTCCTCATCCTAAACCATACCCTCTAGGTTGGATATGCGACAATGCCAAATTGCATGTGACAAGAGGGTGTAAACTCAGATTTTCCATCACTGCAAACTATATAGATGAGGTAGAGCTTGATGTTATTCCATTCGATATTTGAGGTATTTTGTTTGGAATCCCATACTTATATGATAGGAGATCCATTTTCCATCATCATGAGAAAAAGTATCATTTGTTTAAAAATGGTGTTGAGTACATTGTTAGAGAACATACAAACAAGATGAATTTGTCACTTAAAAATGTTGGACAAATGAAAAGACTAGTCAATGCTAGTAAGAATCTTGTGCTTTTAATGACTAAACCCAGATAAAATGATCAAGAACAAGTTCTCAAAGAATTTTATGAAAATTTATAATCTGATTTACATGAGGTTGTTAACGAAAATGTTGAGATGTTTAAGGAACCAATGGGATTGCCTCCTAGAAGGGGTGTCCAACAAGAGATTATATTGTAGGAAGGAGGTCCTCTTCCAAACATTGACATGTGCAGGATGTCAGACATGGAGAATGTTGAAAATAGAAAACAAGCCCAAGAGTTGCTTGAAAAAGGGGTCATCAAACTAAGCACTTCGCCATGCAGGTCACCGATTGGTTTGGTACCAAAGAAAGATTGTATGTGGCGAATGTCGGTAGATTTCAGAACCTTGAACAAGACTACATATATGATTGTTGAAGGAGACATATGGAAGAAATCTTTGAGATCAAAGAAAGCTCCATTGCATGCATTGACAAGTTATGTTTTCTACTTGGTGATAAGGTATAAGCAAGACTTTTATGATAAAGTTGTTGATATGCTTACTAGGCCTATTGTTAGTGCTTTAGTTATTTACAAGCATAATCTTATCATGCATGAGATCTATTTGGAACAATATGCTTTAGATGTTGATGTAAAACATGTTTATGCAAATTTATGTCATGCTAACCAAGTTGAGGAGATGGATTCCTATGTGCATGGTAAACTTGTGTATCTTGGCAAGCTATGTTTTTCATAGGGTGAAAGTGTCAACATGATAAGGGAAGTACATTCTTCTCTTGTTGCTGGCCATTTTGGTATGGGAAAAATGATGGCTAGATTGCAAAGAAAGCATCCTAATTTTTGGGATGAGTATCTACATTACTTTCATCAAGTTCATAACGAGGCCAAGAAGTTCATTGAACCAGTTCAATTTGTGCAGAAAACCGTTAAAGAACAGTGGAGAAAGAGCCAAGCCAAGTACATAGCAAGGCATGACAAGTTTCGTATTGGTCTCAAAGGAACCAATCCAAGAAAGGATGGATAGATTGAGATTTTAAAGGTGGGGGAAGTATACCCTCATCTACAAATTGAATAAAAGTAGTCTTTTGGAGGTTCAAAAGCTTTCCAATGGGGAGGTGTGATCGAGGGGATCAAATTGTGCTAAAACATCAAAGTCTTCGGAAGAGCTTCAAATCGGACATGTGCATAGACCCCGTCGTTACGAACCCAATGAAACTTGAACGGGATCAAATAGACATTGTATGAGCACGATATAGCATTCTTTCCATTTTTTCAAACACACAAAAATTTGCTAACTATGCAGTCTGTACAGTCCATACAGTGTTGATGTGGTAGCTGACCGTACAGGTCATATGACTGTACAATGATGTGGCAGATGCATTGACATGCTGACTAGGAAGTTGATGGTTGACAGGTGGACTAATCATATCTTGAGACGTGGCATATTTTTGGGCTAATGGTATGGTGCCATGTGGTCGAGTCGTGGGGTGCCACATGGCACCCCTTAGTTGGTTGTATTGGAAAAAAAATTGGACTCCATATGAGTCAAACTCGTGACCTCCGGGCGTGGGGAAGAGTCTTGGCAGGGCTAGGCTACCAGCCTGCCCATGGTGGTTCTTACTACCTAAGGTTTGAATGTAATATTTGAATTGAAAACAACAGATAGTTGGCGAACTAAAGGGTTGGGGCCTAGCCACGTCCCCCGGTGCATTTGCATAGAACCATCCCATATATCCCCATTCAAAATTTGGCACGCAGTCTATTGCAGAGGTCTACCCATGGTTCTACCACTCCACCATATGACCCTTGGACCTAACCTTTAGCGCTTACACCAAAAGACTATGCCATAACCAGCGGGTGCACAAATGGGTGGTCACATGCCAAGTACCACATGACCATACCCCAGGCGTGGAGAGAGCTAGCCATTGGAGTGTGCGACTATTAGTTCGATGGCCACATTGGGCCATACGACCGAATTCTCCGCCGAGGTTTGGGGGTCGACACAAACGGTCCTACAATTTCGCCCAGTTTTTGGGATCTGTTGTGGATACTTGGTTTTGGAGCGGGAAACACACAGAATTTGGGTTGGTCATTCATAGGTGTGTTTTGGAAAGCATGTACAATAAGCTTAAAGGGGAAAACTTCCAAGAAATGTAACTTCTTCAACTTTTTGCCAAACCAGGTGCCGAAAAATCCCTATTAGGGGTTTTTGGACGTTCTGAAGCCATTGAAGCCATCCATTTTGTATTCTAAGCACTATAAGAGAAATGTTTAAGCATAATGAAAATGATCCAAGGGAAGTTGGACCAGGAGATGTATCTCGAGAGAGGGATGAACTCCTTTATCATTTGTTGTGTTATTCGTTCATTGTTGATGGTTTTTATCAGTCTAATATGCTGCTCCAGTTTAAGTAAAACTCACTAAATTTATGTGTTAGTAAATTGATCCTATTACCCGAACACATGCCATTTTACACTTGCAATTTTAAGAGATAAGTCTTCTTCTCTTTTAATATCTATTGGAGACATATTCATTACATTTTCAGATCATCCTACTACTTCAAAAACTGAGTATAAGTGATCTTGAGAAGAGATTGGATATTTGACATAGTGTGAATCATTAAAAGGAAACAAAACTTCTTGATCACGAAAATCATTAGTAAGAAAATTTGGGACATCAGACTTCTTTTCAAGAAGTGGATCATGGTCTTTTGCAAAAATATCATTATTGAAAGCTTCAATAAAATGCATGGAACAATCAATCTTCTTCTCACACACTTCACCATCTTTCTCTATATTTACAACTTCATCCAAAATCTTATTTGGAAGATTCTCGCATACTTGAATATTATCCTCTATCTGCTGAGAATAAAAAATCATCTACTGCAAGGTAACATACCTCCTCTCGATTAGAAGGATATCCATATTTGGATGAAAATCTATGGCATAACACAACATGGAAACAACCTCAGAGGGTTGGATATCTTTGGGAATCCTATAATAGAAATTGAAAAATATCCTACTGAACATAAAGGTAGTTTCATCCTTATGCCTCTTCATAACATGAAACTCAGAAAGATGTTGATCTCGTGACTTCCTCTCACCACAAAACCTCAGAAAGACATGATTTAGTTCCTCCCATGAATTGATTGATTCATGCCGAAAATTCCTAAACAATTCCTTAGTGTCCCCTTGTAGTGACACGAAAAGGCTCTCATACAAACATCATCATGTTCAACTTCAAAAAGTTCAATGAAATGCTCAAAAGCTTGGACATGTTTTTTAGCTGTAAGGTTGACAAGTTCTCCATCAAATCTTGGAAGGTATTTATAATGATTGGTTGGATAAGAATGAAGGACATGAGAAAATTGAGATGGTATGTATCTATCTTGGATATTGGAGGGTTTAAAATTATGTAGAGAAGTTATGAAATCATCCTTGATATCATGAGGCTCACCAACTTTATCATTGATATCAAGTGATTCAGATAAAGGATCTTGGTCAATATTAACTATTGAAGGAGGAAATGTATTTACAACTTTTAAAGAAGGATATACAAGATTAGTTCTATGGTCTTTATTTCAATGCAGTAAGAAATGGAAAAATCCTTCAATACTTTCAAGAAAGGACAAGAGGTAATTGATAAAAAAAAATATTACATCTTGGAGAAAACTTGAACTTTGATACCTGGATCTTTGTCTCTTCATGTTTCATTCAACAAGGCTCATCCTCCAATAGAGTCTTTGAATTTGATTGAAGCATTATTGGAGTTGCCAGGTGAATGATGCACAACCTCTTTTTGTTTGGCCTATGTTCACAATAAGAAGTAACATATGATATCTTTCGACCTTAGCTCCCCGACAACAATGCCAAAATGTTACCACTATAATTTTTCTTGGTTGTGGAAGGAGAACCCAAAGGTAACCACAAACCAACTTACAGATTGGAAACTAACCCTTCCAATCGAGAGAGGGATCTATCTTCTATAACTCAATCAATGACTGGCTGGTTATCTAATAGGCACAATGGCTATATCTTATGTAGATAAATAGGTTTTAAAATGATTGTGGTGGCATACCTACGAGAAAGTAACCACTGGGGATTGGAGGATAATATTTAATTCTCTAATATATATATATATATATATGAAACTATTTTGGGATGTTAATGTAAGATTCAATTTTTATTTATAGAATTGTCGCAAGAATTAGATTAGTTTTTATGCCTTACAAAATTTGAGCATTTATGTATATCGTTGGTTTAAGATGCATGCAGTTTAAAAAAACAGAGGATTGTGTATATCTCTGGTTAAAATTTCATGCACGATTATTTAAGAAACAATGTTGCATATATCGTTGGTTAAATTCTGTATGCAAGTGATTTTTCAAGAATTGATCAAGGGCTACGCTAATAGCACGAAGGTCACAGGTTTAAACCTGTATAGAGGTCTTATTTGGATCGCCTTTAAGGAACTGAATTTTACTGCAACTATTGATCGGGCGTGTGTGACATGGTATTATGTTTTGTAATGAGCTTAGTCTTTTGTCATCCTTTCCTTTGTATTTTTATCTTTGTAGTATTGTTTGTTGCCTTAGTAACTCTAAAATTTTTCTCTGCCAATAATTGCACCTCAACTACGCTTATAAACCTTTTCTTTTTTTCAAATTATAAACACCAATTTCGGTGCCATTCAAGATATTACTGAAGATATATGGAAATCAACCTGTAGGAAAAATAAAACAATGATAAACTTGTATGATATTGCACGACTCTAAATGTTGCTAACAATGACGTTCCTTAGCATGATTCTTAATAGGATCCACAATGAAAAATTATTAAAACTACAATGTTCTTTTTACACTGACTGTTAATAAACACAAATTTCCTTGATAATCGATAAAGTCTGAGAAGAAGTAAAACTTTATTACAGGGTCATCAAAATCAAAATCAAAAGTTGAATCACTCATACCCGATACATGAGATAGGGAATGAGAAGAAGCACTTTTTAGACCTGTGAGGCCTTTGATTGATTTACTAAATTCTGGACCTTCTTATGAAGTTGTAATATGATCTAGGTACTTCACCTACATGAACTTCAATAGATGAATGGAAAAATTTGGATTGGAAGGAAAAGAGAACAATCCGTTTGTGTCTCTCAGATTCAGTATTATTGAATGTGTCAGAGGAAGCTATAGCCAAATATTTATGGGATAATTTGGGGAATTTATATCATTATAAGTCCCTAGTAAATAAACTATACCTGAGAAATAAGTTCTATAAGATGAGGATGAGAAATGGAGACTCGGTGGAAAAGCATTTGAACGCCTTCAATACTGTGGTAAGTTAGTTAGTATTTGTTGAGATTAAAATTTCAGATGAAGATAAGTGTATCGGTTTACTGTGCTCTTTTCCAGACTAGCATGATACTTTAGTTGCGGTCATAGGTAGTAATACAAATTCCTTGACATTTGATGAAGTGGTATCATCCTTGTTTTCAAAGGAGATGAGATAGAATAACATGGAAGGACAAAGCACATATGCATTATTTGCAAGAGGACACTCCCAAGAAAGAAATAGATCTAAGTCCTCAAGTGGGAGATCTAAGTCTAAGGGAAGATCTAAGTATCCCAAAAAATTTGTAAAGGTATGATGGAGATGTGGAAAAGAAGGGAACTACAAGACGGAGTGTAGATCCAAAGTTGAGAAAAAAAAGGGATCTGAAGAATCTCCTTCTACAGAAGAAAATACCTCCAAGGAAGAAGGAGGGAATGTGTACTTGTCTTCTTCAAGCACACATGCAGATCATGAGGTATGTTTGGTTGACTCATGTTCATCATTTCATATGACTCCCCACAGGGAGTGGTTCTGTGAATATCAAACATATGATGTAGCTAATGTTTTCCTAGGTGATGACTCCACAACCAGAATCATAGGTCGAGTAAAATTAAATTTGAGGCTCATAGATTGAAGGATTAGAACACTACCAGGTGTTCTGCACATCCCAAGATTGGCCAAAAATTTGATTTTTGTAAGAAAAATGGATGATGCAGGGGTTAAAAAAATATTTGAAAAGGAAACCTGCAGGATGGTTCAAGGAGAAATGGTGTTGTTGAAAGGAGTTCAGTTTGCAAATATGTATAAGATTCAAGGAAGAACTATTATTGATGGTTGTAATAGTTCCATTATTCCTGATATTGGAGTTGAAGAATAAATAACTCCTACAGTCTTTGTAGAAAAGGTTATGTTGTGGAATCAAAGACTGGGGAATATTGGAGAGAAGGGTCTTTGCCTACTAAACAATAAAGGTATGCTTGAAGGTATGTCTAACTCCTCTCTATATTTTTATTTATGTGAACATTGTGTATATGGGAAGCATAATTGGGTAATATTCTCTTCTGGTGCAACGAGGGAAGAAGGAATTGTATAGCTAGTTCACAGTGATGTGTTTGGACCTATGTCGGTTGCATCATTGAGAAAATGTGTGTACTATGTCTCATTTATAAATGACTTCTCGAGGAGTACTTGGATATATTTCCTTAGGAAGAAATCTGAAGTCTTTGACAGGTTTAAAGAGTTTAAATCTCTTGTTGAGAATCAAACAAAGAAAATAATTAAGGTGTTGAGGACAGATAATGGCGGAGAGTTATGCAGGAATGAATTTAAAGAATTCTATAATAAGTCTGGTATAGAAAGGAATAATACTACTCCATATACACCTCAACAGAATGGATTTTCAAAAAGGTTGAACATGACGATGATGGAAAAAGCAAGGTGCATGCACAGTGGTGTCAGGTTAGGGAAAGAATAATGGGCAGAGGAAATGGGTACTGCATGTTACCTCGTGAACTGATCACCCTCATGAACGCTTGATTAAAATACTCCACAATAGGTATGGAATGAAAAGAAACCTTCTCTCACACATCTCAAGGTATTTGGTTGTGAGTCATATGTTCATGTTCCATAGAAAAACATGAGTAAGCTAGATAACAAGGATGAAAAGTATCTTTATTGGGTATAAAGATGGTCTCAAAGGTTATAAGCTTTGGAACCCAAAAAATAAGAAGGTGTTGTATAACCAAGATGTGGTATTTAAATAAATGAAGGATGTTGTTAAAAAGGAATTCCTACCAAGTAAGGAAGAACCAAAGAAAATAGAGTTTGATTTAAAGGATGATGAATAAAACTCTACAAAAGAACAAGAATCAGAAGAATAAGATCCTCATACTCTAGTATTAAGGAGATCAGTTCAAGAAAGAAGGCTATCGAAAATGTATACTCCATCTTATTTCCATTCAAATTTTTCTTTGTCTATTACTAATGATGATCCTAGAACTTTCAGGGAGGAAGTGGATTCAAAGGATGGAAATCTCTGGAAAAAGGCCATGGATGAAGAAATGACATCCTTGGATAAGAATGAGGCTTGAGATCTAGTGGAAGTGTCGACTGGAAAAAATCCAATTGGTAGCAAATGGGTATTTAAAAAGAAGATGAATGCATAAGGAGAAGTGGAGAAATACAAAGCTCGGTTAGTAGAAAAGGGTTATTCCTAGGTTGAGGGAATTGATTTTGGTGAGATTTTTTCTCTTGTTTCCAAGTTAAATTCTATAAGATTTATGTTATATGTTGTTGTTGTATTTTATTTTGAAGTAGAACAAATGGATGTGAAGACAAAATTCCTACATGGGGATCTAGAAAAATAAATCTATATGAAGCATCCAAAAAGATTTGCTATGAAGGGAAATAAGGAGCTAGTATCCAAGCTGAGAGAGTCTCTGCTGGTTAAAACAATCACCAAGGATGTGGTATCAAAAATTTGACACTTATATGTTGTGACTTGGATTCACAAGAAGCAAAGAGGATCATTGTGTGTATTTTAAATTAATTGGTGATGCTTTGATTTATTTGGTCTTGTATGTGGATGGCATGTTTCTGATAGGAAACAACAAGGAGATTATCCAGGATTTGAAAACTCCGTTGTCCTCTAAATTTGACATGAAGGATATTGGTGCTTCAAATTTCATTTTGGGCATGGAAATTAAAAGAGATTGGAAAAAGAGGAAACTATGGTTAAATCAAAGAAACTATGTCAAGACAATATTTCAGAGGTTTAATATGCATGAATGTAAACCGGTAAAGGTCCTTGTTCCTATTCGTGTAAAGTTAACTACAGATCAATTTCCGAAGACATGGGAAGAGGAGGAGTACATGTATCATGATCCATATGCGAGTGCAGTTTTTAGTTTGATGTATGCAATGGTTTGTACTAGACTGGAAATTGCACATGTAGTGGGAGTTTTGAGTAGGTATATGTCAAAACTAGGGAAGGAGCATTGGACATCACTAAAAATGGTTCTTAGGTATTTGTGTGGCACTACTAGCTGTGGATTGTTCTACCAAGGAATACCAGGATTGGAAAGAGTGTTGGAAATACATGGATTTGTGGATGCAAACTTACTTGGAGATATGGATCGTAGGAGATCTACAAGTGGGCATGTATTTAACCTATTTGGAGGAGAAATCAGTTGGATGAGAAAAAGACAGGATGTAGTGGCTCTTTCAATTACAAAAGTTGAATACATGGCATACACTCATGAAATTAAGGAAGCATTATGGTTACAAAGATTGTGTTTAGGTATTGGGTTGGTACAACAAGATGTAAGAATAGATTGTGACAGTGAGAGTGCAATTTTTCTGGAAAAAAAACCGACTTATCATTCAAAGACAAAGAATATTGATATTCAATATCCCTTTGTGAGAGACATGGTTGCAGAAAAGAAAGTGACACTGATGAAGGTGAACACTTTGAAGAATGTTGCAGATTAGTTAACAAAATCTATGAGAGCTAAGAAGTTTTCTTAGTGTAGAGGATCCATGGGAATTGTTTCCTTGGATTCTTGACTATGTAACCCAGTAACTCCTTGTATGCAAAGAAAACAACAAGTGGGAGAATGTTGGGTATGTGTTATATTCTTTTCACGACTAGCTCTAGTGTCTACTACATTGTGTTGGGAACATAGGGGGATTATATCCCCCTTGTGCATGGATTCGACGGAAACACCCCCGAGAAATCATTTTTGCTTGGAAAATGTGTCACATTTTTTCCTCGTTTTTCATGTCACATCGATTTTTGTTTCCATTGTTGGGAGGTTTTTCAGCAGATGATTTTTGCCGATGGTTTTCTATTTTTGGTTACAGAATCAGGGTTGTTGAGTAATCCAAGTCATTGGGTTAGATTTTTGGATTCCATTGGATCCTATATGTATATTGTATTGTAAACAATGTATTATTATGAATGAATATAGAATATATTGGTTTTCCCGATTTGGGTTTCTACGGGAAAAATATATGTGTAATGTATGTATTTTTCGTTGTATATTTTCTATTCTGTTATTGAAAATATGTTTTCAATAAAATATTGTACAAGGTTAAAATCTACAAAAGTGAAAAGAAAGAACATGTATCTCAAGGAAAAAAAATTGAATATGAACTAGCCAAACATCGGCAAAACAAGAAAGTATCACAACAAAAATATAAACATCCTGAGGATATGTTTTAGAAAGAATTATTAGGAAAGGACCAGGAAATATGTTTTCTAAAAAGCCACAGTAAAAAATTACTTTCGCAGATTAAGAAGACAAAGGTTACAAAGTAGTATAATAAAATATTAGAAAAAGAGAGGGAATATCTCAAGAAGGAATTAAAGAAGAACTTGTCAGAAAAGAAGGAAGAGGATTCTCTCGTAACGAACCTTAATCATAGGTTGTTTGAACAAATCAGAGGGATAAAAGAGGATAACGTACAGAATTGAGACATGAAAAAAGTGGACAAATCAAGAAATGGAGAACTTTCACATCTAAGGAATCACAATCAAAACCTACTTACACAAATTTGGAAGCTTAAGAATGATAAGAAGTTGTTGGAAATAAATTTAGAACAATTTGTCAAGAAGTAAGCATCCAAATCCCTCAGATGTAAAAATCCAAGTTGTAGAGAAAGGAACAAATACAGATTCAATCAATATCACAACTCAAGAAGGTGCAAGTGCAGTTGAATTAAGGACAAATTCGGATGTCAAAGTACAATCGATGGAGATTCTAAGTGTACTTACTAAAATAAATTCAACAATTAACAAAGGAACATCAGTGCATGAAGAAGATGTAATACCAAAAGTAGACCAATAAAACACTACAAGCATAATAAGGGAAAGTTAGGCTACAAGGACATCTTATCAACATCCTAATCATAAAACAAGGTAATTAACAAGTTATCTTATCAACATCACTTAGAATGAAAAAAATTGGCCTATTTTCTGAAGAATATTGATGTCAGTACATTTGAGTCTCACAATAACAATTTATCTTGGAAATCGTATAAGAGAATTATTCCACAAACAATTAGTTTATGATGATTTTATAGTTCAAAAAAATTTCATAGCACTTACAAGTTCGTATCATCTTGTATCATCAACCATGATAGCATCAAGAAATGAGAACCATGTGAAGGCATTACAAGCCAGAGATAGACATAAGTACTTTAAATAAATATGCTTTGAGGAAAAAAATATTTTAAAGGGGAGGCAATGTAATGAATATTAGTATCTATAAATATAATTTATTAGTAATGAAAAGACACATTATAATGAAGATAAACCCTAATTAAAGGACATGTATATTAGTGAAAATGCACCCCCTTTTAGGTATATATATGGGGCTCTCATTTGTAATCTTATCATATTCAATATCTCATATATTGTTATTCAATATTATTTTATCCACATGGATTTCTTTATTTTATTCCAAATATTTTTTGTGTTCCATGTATGAATTATCTTGGTTTTTCATAGATGAAGAACCTAGTGCTACCATTGCAACTACAAATATACAACCAGAAGAGTCGGAGGAGCCTGGGGAGGGGGAGTGCCTCTTCCCTTCATAGATATGGGTGAAGGGGGCCCCACTACATTTAATTGTTGGCAACGATAGATAAAATAAATTGATATTAACCAAGGTCATAAAGATATTGAATTCATCAACAATTCCACACCCCCAACAGAAGACCATTGGTTGGTTGAGTTAGGGACAAGATCTGTGCGTCAATAAGAAATGTTTCCTATATTATGTCATCAAGCCCTTCAATGATGAGTCACTATGTGATGTTACCCCACTTGAAGTTTACGATTTTCTTTTAGGACGACCCTATATGTGAAAATTTCATATCATTTATGAGTCCAAAACTCATATTGTAATTGTTACTTTGGAAGGCCATCTCTAAAGGGTACCAGAGGTAGTCCCAACTATTGCAATTTTCTTAATCTCGACAAAGAAATGATGAAAGGTAATCTCTCATACTGGAAAAATTTTCCTCTTCATGGTTCGATTTGAATATGAATGGAAGGTCACTATGAGCACCACTTCCTCAACATAGGGCCTCTCTACACAACAAAATCAAGTGTACAAGATTGTAGAGGAATACAATGATATCTTCACTTCACTTGGAGGGGTGCCTCTACACTATCAAGTCAAACATTCAATTGAATTGATACCTGGTGCCTCTTTACCTAATGGCCTCAAGGGAAATAAAAATTCAAATTCATGAGCTCATCCAAAAGGTCCACCTTCGACCAAGCTCCTTGCCTTGTGGGAGAACAATTATATTGGTGCAGAAGAAGGATGGAACACGGTTACACTGTATTGATTAGAAATCCATAAAAAATATCACTTTTAAGAATCGATACATGATCCCTATGATTGATGATCTTCTTGATCAACTTAAGGGTTCTAATTTTTTTAGTAATATTCATGTGTGGGAGACATTATTCAAGTCTAAAGAAGACATTTTTGAGTGGTTGGCCATACCTTTTGGCTTGACTAATGATTCAACAACATTCATGAGGATGATGGATGACATATTGTTGTCATTCAGAAACTCTTTTGTGGTCGTATATTTGGATGAAATCCTCATCTTTAGTGAAAATCAAACATAAAATTTGTAATATATTCAACAGATACTAAGCACTCTATGGAAACATAAGCTATATTCCAATATGGAGAAATGTTAATTTGGCATGTAGAGAATTCAATATATAGGATACATTGTGGATGAACATGGGGTGCATGTAGATGCATCCAATATCCAATCCATTTGTGATTTTTTAGCCTCAACAACTCTAACATATCTCTGTAGCTTCTTGGGCCTTGCCAACTTCTACCATAGGTTTTTGTTGGGACTATCTCATATCACTTGGCCCTTAATCCAAGTGAGAAAGGGTGGACTAAAGACACATTTTCTCGGTCTAATTCATAGCATAAAGCATTCAAGGATCCAAAACATTGTCTCTTCTCAGTACCAGTGCTCACTCTTTTAGACCTGTAACAACCATTTGAGATTGAGACAGATTCCTTCTACTATTCTGTTGGGAAAATATTCACTCAGTGTGGTCATTCATTGTCTTGTCGCAATGAAATACTCTTTGATAATATTTGTAGGTATCCCACCTATGACAAAGGGATGTACTACATTATGTAGGAATACCAATAGTAGAAGCATTATATTATGCAAAAGGAAATGATCATCCAAAGTAATCAGAATCCTCTGCAATCCATGCAAACACAAGAAAAGTTACATAATGACCACCATCATAAGTGGTCTATGTACTTGCAACAATTCCACTTAATTATTAAGTATAAGAAAGTAAGCACAAACTCTATTGTATCCTGCCTCAATTGGTCCTCGATTGTGGCACTAACAATTATTCCTGATGCTTATGCACATGAGACGTCTAGGTGGCCCCAATTGTATGATAATGGCCCTAAATTTGTTGTTACATGTCAGACACTGGGAACATGTAAAAATGTTCCATACTTTCACCTCTAGGATAATTTTTTGTGTTGTGTGGGCCATATTTGTGTTCCTTTAAGAAAGTATGCAAATATAATATGGGAGTAACATTGTAGTTGGGTGGAAAAGCACTTTAGTGTAGAGAATATAGTAGCAACACTTCATAAGTATTTATATTGGCCAAAACTCCAACGATACGTTAACATGTATATCAAATTGTGCACTGCTTTTTCCATTGTTAAACCTAGCATTAAGAAGCAGAGCCTTTTCACTTTTATTCCTACCGTAGACAATCCTCAAGAGTTAGTATCCAATGGATTACATGTCATGTTGGCCCTCCACCAAATGTGGTAAAGATTGTGTCTTTTTGGTTTTCAATTGATTCTCTAAGACAAAACAATTTGTAACATCCACACTTTCACTAACCACATTTTCATGACACAAATTATTATTTGAGGACACTTGCATGCAAGTGATATGGATAGACATGGTACATTATGATTATCTTTTTTGGTTTATGAGTTTATTCTATGATTGAGTATTGAAATTCAATATGTTATT
>SNQJ01S0053198.1:3630-15985 GCA_010110895.2 Picea sitchensis
GACCAAGGCCCAAAGAAAGGCCTTGTCCAAGGAAGAACTCTCAAACAAAACAAATTCATGACGAGTGCTTAGTAATAAGCCATAATTGAAATTGACAATCAATAGCTCTTCCAAATTGATGATGTGGAGATGGATGCATAGTTTACAGAAGATGTCGATGTATCCTTGTACAGACTGATTGGCCATTTGTCGTAGCTGCAACCATCTAGTAAGGAGGTTCTGGCGATAGCCCGATGGGTAAAAACGCTCTCTTAGAGCCTACAAGAATCCATCCCACGTTGTAATGTGTGGTGTCTGTGTCTCGACTGGGTCACCTCTATCCATGACCTAGGAATTAGTCTCCAGCTGAGTGTCCCACCATGGCTACGCAATTATCTTGAGTTGCAGACCGATGATCTGAAGCTTCGTGTCTTCCTTCATATCGGGACATGTATGGAAGTATGTGGAAACACTGTGAAGCCAAGAGTCGATATTCTCTCCCTTCATTTGGGCCGTAAAATTTGGTAATTGGAAGTGCGTATCAAGCTGCATGGGTGTTGGAGATTTACGTTGTTGTAGACGGAGTAGCTCTTGGAGAGTCATCGTTAAATCTTGAATTGGAGCTGTGGTAGTGGATGTGAAATCATCTGTAGATGGCTCTCTTCGCGACGACATAATTTTCATTCACCACAAATGTTGATCTACCATTGGATGTTGGAGAAAGGTGAAAGATGAATGCGTTGGAATCCCTGAGGAGGACGCACTGGAAGTCCTAAGAAGGACGTTTGTCTCTGAGAAAAAAAAATTGTTCGATGGCCTCTCTTATGAATTCCATGGCTAAGAAGAAGCTGACTTGGATCCAGGCTCTAATACCAATTGAGCCGCAATTCTATATGAAAAATTTAAAATGCAACAACAAAATAGATTGGCACATGAATAAAACRAAACACAATACAAAATGCGCAGAGAATGAAAGAGAACAATATTGGAATTGAGAAGYAAATGACCATCTATTGTATTTTCAGCAAGAAGTCACCCTTTTTATCAGACTGTGTGATTGTTTTTACAACAACAATAAGAAACTTATTGCTTTATTTCTAATTGACACACGATGTTTCRCTTTTTATTTAGTTAACTGCATGACGAAAAAATCATGCTAATTATTTATTAGAAATTGCCCTGCTCAACTGGACTGGCGAGAGAAGTTTACAATAAAAACAACTATGTGAAGGGAGATGGGCGCCCTCTTTGGTGGCCCAAATTACGTAATAAATATATTTGAAACAATGAAAACATATCTTTAATGCTGATTTTTCTCTTTTTTTTTTTTTTTTTTTTAATTTTCCATGATAAATTTAATGTTTTTTAAGTTGATCTTTATTATTATAATTCTTAAAATGTAATATTAATATATATATAATTTATTTATTTTATTTTCTAATTAATAGGTTGCTTAAAACACACATATCTTATATTGTGCATCCAACTATTCAACTTTCTTTATGATATACAATAAATAATAATAAATGCATGTGGTATAGCTAAACTATGTTGCTTGTGAGTAAAAGGTTGTGGACTTGGTGGATCATGGATCAAACCATCACTATATAAAACACACAAACGCCATCCTTTGACACTTCCTTTAACTTTTGTACATTCTTTTGTTTTTTTATCAACACTAGTAACACGACACGTCGAGCTAACCCCTTACACACAATTATAAAAGTACATTATTATTACATATTCTCAAGAGAAAAAATCAAACTCTACTTATTACATTATGAACTATACTTAAACATTATTGTTCCATCACTTTGTAATGTAATGATCTGTCTACATTATTAATGAGAATCCTTCAACTTTGGTTGGGTGGGTGGAGCAGAGACTATGGTTGGGTGAGTGAATTCTTACTATGCAAGCAAACACTCACACTAACATAATTGGTAATGCATTAAATAACTTGTATAATTGGTAATGCATTAGATAACTTGTAGTGAAAGGGATGAAACATGCTCATTACCAAACTTGTCATGCATTTAAGGGTAGAACGGGTGAACATCACTTTCACATTTATCACCTTGAACAACAACAAAAATATTTATTTGCTAATATGTGGCTCCACCTATTTGCTAGACCCCTTTAAGAGAGTCATCATGTCTCAAAACGTAGATGGTGGGAAAATAACAATGATATTGAACATTGGTTTAGAGAAAATGACACCCCTAGGTGGAGAGTGACACGCGAAGGTGGAAAATGGTGAAACCATCTATGTAAAGGTTAGTACTAAAGTTATAACTCGTTATGATACAAATGATATATCAATTTATAAATGGAGGACCCATGTAGTGATACAACAGGTAAAGCATTATAAAAGTGGTGAAGGGAGGTCTCCTGTTAATAGGAAATTGCGTTTGTAAATAGAAAATCATAATGTGTGTAGGGAGGGGGGCCTCTTTTTAGGTACAAATATTCATTCACTTCCTAAAATGGGCTAATTCCCTCACAAGTGGGATTCCACATGACCAACCCTATGCATTATAAAGAACAACAAACTTTTGGGATTTCCTCTTTATCATTTTCTTTTTCAATTCATTAATGTTTCATCACATGAAGGAATCCAATCATAGGAGTCTTACCATGTTAGTGGGACACTCTTTGGTAGTTGAATTGACAACCATTAAGGAGTAACCTTTTCTTCTAACATGTGAACAACAGTAAAGATAGTGGTTTCCACGTCATTATCTCATTTATTTAGAAATTCTCATATTCATATCACTTTCATGAGATAGGTTGGTTATCTAGAAATTCTCATAATCATGTATGTCTCATGGGGTTGGTTGTTTAATTTATCTCCCACTTAAACATTGTGGGTAGGTTGTTGAACTTATCTCCTAGCACACATTGTGGACGTTTAGACACACTTAAATACTCCAATAATTCTTGTTAAAATATTATGTGCTCTCCCTCACATATTTTTAACTCAAACACATTTTATATAAGACATTATAGTTTAGTTTAATTTAATACTAATTTATATCAAAATTAATGATATTAAAAAATATATAATATAAATTGAAAAACAAAATCCAATAAAAGAAAACAGTATAATAATAAGTTTGAGGAGGAGAAAAAGATGAAAAGAGAAACGGTAAACTATTTTAAATTTTTATATATAATGATATTGATTATATGTAAAGATATAAAATTGAATTTGTTTAAAGATTTATGAAGAAAGATGGAAGTAATAACTTTTTTTTATGTAATAAATTGAAAAACATGAATAATTTATGATAGGGAATTTATATTTTTGAGTAGAATTTAAGTAGGGATAATTTTAAGGATGTAAATTTATATTAAAATGTAGAAACTTGGGTTAATCTTACTAGGCCTTAACATGCAAAATGTGAAATGTTTGGGGATAGTTTTGTAAAACTATTCAAAATTCTAAGGATTTTATATAGTTCATATAAAATTTTGGTGATTTTTAAGGCAAAATAATTTTATTCTATAAAATTTAGGGAATCCTTTTTAGAAAAAATGAAAATTGACCAATCTTTTTTTGAGAAAAACCTTGAAAAATTATCCCATTGGTAAACTGTATCCTCTAAAATCATCTATGAATTTAAACTTTAGATTATAAAAAAAAATTAAGTGTTTAAGATCTTTTTAAATAAATAAAACATGTACCACAAACTTCATAAAAAAAATTCAAGTATTTTAATGATAAAAATATAACACCTACACTCTTCACAATAAAACCGATATCTCAAAGTGTGAAGATTTTTTTAAATAATTAATAACATCTACCACAAACTTGATAAAAAATTGAATAAGAAAAAATGAATTATTATTTTAATTTAAATTTTTTATTACATATTTTAAATGTTGATTACGAGTATCATGACCAACCCTTATATTTAATATTTAACTTGTGATTATAAACCCTAAATTGTTAAAAATAAAAACGAAAACTAATAAATTAGAACCATAAAATAACAAATGTTATAGACTCATTCTCAATTTAAAAATATACACATTAATAATAATTAAATTTAAAAAAATAACTCTTAACTCAATGAAATAAATAACTCTTAACTCAATGAAATCCAAGTATGTTTCAAATAGGCTCTTAAATTCTACTCCCATAATTGCTTTATCAAAGTCTCCTTTAAATTACAGTTCGTAGAAATTTTAGTACATAGCAAAATATTATCAATATTTCAAAAGAGGTAGAAGAATTATAATCTTTCCTTATAAAAAAAAAAATTAATCATTTTTTTTATAAAAAATCCTTTAGCCATGGTTTGGTCAAATATATATAATATTAAAATATAAAAAAATAATATTTTTACTTACCAAAAATTAAAATTAGTTATAATATTTTTTTTATTTTTTTAAAAATAACAATATAATAAATTAATTTTCTTAAATCAAATAATAAATTAATTTTCTTAAATCAAACAAGTTAAAAATGTATAAAAATAATGAATTTCTATAATAAATTTTTTAGTTCACCAAATCTATGTTAAACAAAAATTCACATTTCTATACATTTTTTCTATTATTTCTTACTCTCACTTTCATATATATTCATATATAAGAGTGAGAGTGAGAGTAAGGAATACTAGAAAAAATATATATTATAAAATTGAAAATACAACTTTACAACTTTGTGGAAAAGATATCTTTTACTTAAAAAAAATTAAACTAAAAACATTATCTCTCCAAAAAATTAAATGTATTATAAAGATGAAAGTGAGGGAATAATAAAGAAAATGTATATTATAAAATTGAGAATACAACTTTACAACTTTGTGGAAAAGATATATTTGACTTAAATTTTTTTAAATTAAGAACATTGTCTCTCCAAAAAAAATTAAAACAATTTAAAATTTGAAAATATTTCCCTCCAAATAACAAAAAACTTAATTAAATATAATATGTGGCAACATCCCTGGTCAAAGTTATAATTATTTATGGTGCAATAAAAACATAATTATATTATTTAAAAAATATTTGAAAAATTAAAGTATAAATATATTTGTATAATGAACTAATCATATATATATCAACTAAATTAAATTTTATCTTATGAATAAAACATGTTTTTTATAAAAAAAAATTAATTAACATTATGAATAGTTATAAAAACTTATACACTCAAATGTATCTATTATCAACAAATTTTTTTCAAAAACATATTCATAATGATATTTCCATGTAACTTTGATAAATAAAGGTAAAAGAATGTTAAATGGTAAAGGTACAAATCATATATTACATCATATTATGTGACACATAGTTGATATGAAAGGTTGTCTTCATGTACAATGAAAGGTTGAATTTCACATATATTTGATTTCACTTGGGATAATGGTTTAAAGTTAATAAAATATTCATGTCATCATCCACCAAGAACATGTGCATGTCAAAGGTAAACGATAGGTATTGAATGTACATCATTGTTTTATTTGGATATATTGATAAAATCAATAATTCTCTCTTCAATTCCCGTGAGCTTTGGAGAGGACATTGGATTTGTTTTTGAAAAATTACAATCAATTTACTATGAAGACTTAAACTTAGAAATTTATCATATCATGAATTTTGTAAAGTACATTCAAAATCCTTAATAATGGTTTCGAATGGATACTTATAAATATGTTGTAATTGCTTTACATGATAGTTACTAATTGGAAATTTTTGTACATTTATATAATATTTTAAAAAATATTAAATTTGATTATTATTTGGCAATTTTAAGAACAAAAAACCTCCTTGAGAGATTGAGTTTGATTATTGGGAGCATAAGCACTAATGGAAAACTTTTTATTATTATTACAAAGTTTGATAATTAGAAAGGTAAGAGATAGTATTTAAAAACTAAAACTTTTAAAGGATATATATATATATAAGTGAGGTTATGAAAGTAGTTTTATTAGAAAATTTTAGTAACTAGAAGGTGCTTATAAGGTTATTAAAAGTAAAGAGTTTGAGTTATAAGGGCTTAACAAGTTCAAAATTAAAATAATTATATGGCCATAGTCAAGAAAGTAAGAGGCTAAGATCAAATAATATGGTTATTTAGACACAATAAAGGTAATCATAAAGATTAAGCAACACTAACATAATTGGAGTATAGAGGAGTGCCATGATCAATTTGGTTCATGCCCCACCCTATAAATGGTGTTTTGTCAACATGCAAGGATGGGACCCATCCACCTTCTTCATGTTGTTTTGGGAACTTCTCCACATTATGTTTTTAAACCAAGTAACTTGAGCTATGGTGTGGCTAGTTGTAAGATCAATTTATAAGCCTAGCCATGAAGATAATGTACCCATTAGCACATTGAGTTAATCATCATTGAGTTTGATCAGTTTCTACATTGAATACATCTACTCTAACACTTGTCCTATACCTAATATTCTCTTATTGAAGATGACCTTTTCATAAAATATTAACCTTTATAAGTCCTAATTCTATATATCTTTACCTTTTTAACACCTTGGGCACAAGTTGTCTTCATCATACCCATGACTCTGATGGGTTGGGCACAAATTCCCTTCGTTAAAATCATGCATTGGGTTCAAATTTTCTTCCAAATGTCCTACACACAACCTAAAATAGATGTGCAGGGTACAAGAGTAGGGGGAAGGTTATTCCCATGGGAAAACCATCATGTTTAGGTGTCATTCGATTTTGGCATCTACATGTAGATGCCTACTCCCTATCAAGATGCAATCAACTCCCAAGCCTTATAAATCATATAAATGGAAGGGGTTTTGGAGGATATAGGAACCTCTACCTTTACATCGGGTTATGCTATATAATTCATCTCTCTTGTGAGACAACGTGTTATCTCTTTGCTGATTTTCTCTCTCATATGTTCATTGGGGGCATTGGAGGTGTATGAATTAAGAAATGAAGCCAAGGAAACTTTGTGGGAAGGAACCCAACTAGGGTTTATAGGTCATTGAACATACTAACAAGGTATATATACTTTGGTAATTCTCTTTTTATCAAGTTAAGGAAGATCTACCATCTTTCTCATCCCTAAAATTGAGATCTTTAATGTGCATGTTATGATATTTTGATGTTTTCATGTGTGTGTGAAATCACCTTTAGTTTACATGTTAAGTTTATCTCTCTCATTTTAATTATAATATGCCTGTAGGGGAACTTTATTTCATAAAAAGAGTTGAGGTATGTGCGTGTTTGATACATGTGTAGGGATATTAGAGATATTTTGAGTGTTGTTGTTTCTCTCTCTCTATTGTACTTTCAATGAAAGGATTTAAAAGGAATTGGATTTTGGACTTATTTCTAAGTTCTTCTTGTACCTTTCTCCGACATTGGTTTTCTCCGTAGGGATAGATAGTTTTTTCCTCCTTATTTATTTCAACAAGTCACCAACCAATTACTGGGAAAGACTTATCCATCTTTCCTTAACAATTCTTTCAGGATAACCTAGCTTATTATGCAAGCAGATGACCCCTAAAACTCCATCGGTCATTGGAGATGTGCCATGTCCAATTCCACCTTCCAAAGAGTAATTTGCCATAGTATAGAGCTCCATCATACTATAGGTGAATCTATCAAAATGAATATTTAATAAAAACATTAAATTAGTTTTTTCCATATAAAAAAATAACATTTTTATCTAGCAAGCTACCATGATGCTTGTAACTCTATTTCTCAATGGATTTTCTCACTAAGTAGAGAAAAATTCTAGGTTATAGATATGGGAGAAGATAACCACACATATTTGAGGTCCATTTTAACATTTACATGACATAGAAGCAAAACTAGAACAATTATTTGAGAGTTTCATCTTTGTAGAAAAAAGGGCACTTGGGATATGAAACTCACAAATAATTTTGGCATTAACCAAGAGGAAGATTTCCCAAGAGAAAGAAATGTGAAAATTGCAACCTTCTTAGGAAGAATAAAACATTTCCATATTGAATGGATCTAAAACAACCATGCAGATTGTTTATAGGCTAACCATGTAGATTGTTTAACTTGGCATATAGGATTAGCATGGTGTTGAGCCACCAATATACATTGGTTGTTGTATACCTCATGAAGTATTTAGAGTAATTCCTCATGCAATATCTCCGCCATGACATTGGGCTAGACACTCTCAATTTTAGTTAAAAGGTCATAAATGAATAAATATTGGACCCACTCAATCATAGGCTTGTCAAAACAAGAAATCCAAAATTATGTTTTAATATCCACCCACGAATTCTAGTTGTGAGTGAAACCATAAAATATGTCCACTTCTCTAATAATGCCCTTCTTCAATAACCATTTGGATAATAACTAAGAAGATTATGTTAAATTTTTTCCTTCATACAACACCAAGAGGACCACTAAATATAATTATATTTGAATGATATACCTATATGAAGAGAAGCACCATTTCAAAAAAATGATTCTTGACATCTTCCCGTGCCTTATAAATAATTTGAGCTATAAATTACATTGCATTATAACTTTGGATAGAGTTTTCAAAAATTCTAGAAGTTGATATCCTACCACCACTTCTTTTCTACTCCCCCCCTCTAACATTACAATTTCACATGAACATTTTCTAGTTTTCTTAAACTTACAAAACCCTAATCACCTAGTTTGTACACAAGGCTTGAGCTTGGTGGACTGAGCCAATCATACCCAAACTACTGTAGTGCATTATACTGCGACACAGTTTCCAATTAACCTAATGGAATCCCTCCTTTCCCTATAAACAAGGTTGGAGAAAGACTCGGAGGATCATCTCAAGCCATTAATAGGTCATTATTGTTGGAATATTGAGGGAGGGAGGGGGGGGGTGAATTAGTATTACCCCTTTTTCACAATTAGCAGTTACTTTTTATATTTTATTAATTACCACAATAAATCAACAATGAATTGTATGCAAAATCAATTATTTAAATACATTTAACAAGAATTACAAGTTTTTATAAAGAATAGTGAAGGACACTAATCCTCTTTAGAGAACCAACTCTAGGAGACACCAATCCCCTTCTTCAGGGCACCAACCCTAGGAAGCACCAACTCCCTTGTCTTTAGGGCACCAACCATAGGAAGCACCAACTCCCTTGTATTTAGGGCACCAACCCTAGAAGCACCAACTCCCTTGTATTCTACAATTTGCTTGTTAAGGATATGAATCCTTCCATGCTCCTCCCTTCCACCCTCACTACATAAGAATCAACAGTTCTTATTATTGGACTCTGCTTCTATTTTGATCTTCTTATCTAGACTACAGAGACACTTTCTTCTCACTACTCTTTCTCATTTATATACTCTTTCAACTGGTGTGAACTATGAAACATTGTGTCCCTTTGTTTGGACCATCACACCTATTCATTAACAATAATCTCGTTTATTTTTCTTTATTCAAATATTATCGAGAAGCCTTTTCAATTTAATAAATATGTTTTTCATTAATTGATCACATGATCGATTTAATTTAACTTAATTTCATGTCTCTACAAATATTATAGAAATCAATTCTATAGAGGCGCTTCCTTCAAACCATTTACATGTGACCATCTGCGCAAAACCATGGGATTATTGTCTAAGTGTGTAAATGTGTTAAACTTGCACATAATATATCTAGCTAAACAATGATACACACATTTGCAGAGAGAAAAGGAGAAAGAATAAGAAGGAGAGAAAGAATGAAAGAATTCTCATTAACCGTTGTAAAAAAAAAATGAATAGTTTTCACATGATATACTCTATATAGCTCAATGAGTTCGACTTGAGGTGAACCAAGTCGCCATAGTGGTGGTCTAGAGTGATATGGACACACACCAACAGTTACGAGAGTGAACTTCCACCTATTCTAGTCTCTCAAGCAGTTACGGGAGTGAACTGCCACCTAGTTGAGGTAACTAGTCAACTAGTCTTCAGTGAACTGACTGAACAAAGAGTAGTGAGGAGTTAACTCAAGGAATCAAGGCTAATGCACCACTCTGGTGATGATACCTAGGCAAGGTCAAATTATCATGGTGATGATCCCAATGCAACATCTAAACTCAACTTAACTAGTCAAACTGAAGTGTCAACTGAAAGAGAATGTTCTCCAGCTGGAATATTCTCTCCTAAAATATAGGAGACTGGATAATGACTAATTATGACTAATAAGCAAATAAAAACCTTAGGAAAAAGAAATCCTAGGTGTGTGTGAAGTAACTCCAACACCCCCCCTGAAYATCCCTATGGTGAAAATAAAGATTGGGTCCTCGCAACGAGACCATGTTAGGTACCCAAGTACAAAAGATACACTAAAAATAAAGTGAGGAAAGAGGGAAAACCTCATGGGAAAAACACCCCCTCAAGGTACAATGTATGTAAAAATAAGAACTACAGTTGCTAGGCAACTGTGTCCTTGACTCCAAGACGACCTCGCAGAGAATGGAATTTCTGCTCAGTGAAGGTCTTAGTGAAAATGTCTGTCGTTTGTTCTGCTGAAGGGTATAACTGTAAGACGATGATCCCCTCGTGTAATAAGTCCCGAATGCAGTGCATGTGGATCTCGATGTGCTTCGTCTGCTGCCTCTGAACTGGATCTCTGCATAACTTCAGAGTGCTCTGGTTGTCACACCAGATGATGATCGATCAATGAAACTGAATGCCCAACTTAGTGAGAAAATGTTGTAGCCACATAGCCTGAATGGTTATGTTAACTACCCCTCTGTACTCTGCCTTGGCTAAAGATAGAGAAATGGCAGCTTTCTTCTTGCTTGACCAACAGATAGGCCCGAAACCAAGACTGAGTGAGTAACCAAATGTGGACTTGCGATCAATTCTATCGCCAACCCAGTCGGAATCAGTAAACCAATGAGATCTAATGTAGAGTCTACTACATAATGAATCCCAAAGGTGATGGTGCCATGTACATATCGAAGGATACACTTTGCAACTTTCCAATGTAGCTCATGCGGCTCCTGCATGAACCTGGAAACTGCACCAACTGTATATGAGAGGTCTGGTCTAGAGTGTGTGAGATACAACAAGCTCCCTACTAGTTGTCTGTACAATGTGTTGTCAACCAGTGAAGTCTCCCCACCATCCTCAAGTTTGACTCCTGATAGGAAAGGAGTCAGAGCATACTTGCAGTCTGTCATGTGAAATCTCTCAAGGAGATCTCGTGCATACTTGGCTTGAGATAGTTTGATGCCTGATGCATCTTGACTGATCTCAAGTCCAAGGAAGAAGTGTAGTGGACCCATGTCCGTCATAAAAAACCTGTCATGAAGAATCCTCTTGACTGCAACAATCGCTAAATTTGAGCAACCGGTGATCAACANATGTACATATCGAAGGATACGCTTTGCAACTTTCCAATGTAGCTCATGCGGCTCCTGCATGAACCTGGAAACTGCACCAACTGTATATGAGAGGTCTGGTTTGGAGTGTGTGAGATACAACAAGCTCCCTACTAGTTGTCTGTACAATGTGTTGTCAACCAGTGAAGTCTCCCCACCATCCTCAAGTTTGACTCCTGATAGGAAAGGAGTCGGAGCATACTTGCAGTCTGTCATGTGAAATCTCTCAAGGAGATCTCGTGCATACTTGGCTTGAGATAGTTTGATGCCTGATGCATCCTGACTGATCTCAAGTCCAAGGAAGAAGTGTAGTGGACCCATGTCCGTCATAAAAAACCTGTCATGAAGAATCCTCTTGACTGCAAAAATCGCTAAATTTGAGCAACCGGTGATCAACAAATCATCGACATACAAAACTAAAAGTAGAAGTGAATCAGTCGTCCTGAGCATGTATACATTCGGGTCTGATTTACAACATACAAAGTTTTGTGACAATAGGTAGGAGTCCATCTTGGCATACCAGGCCCTCGGAGCCTGCTTGAGGCCATAAAGTGACTTCTTCAATCGACAGACCAAATATGAGTCTTGCATAAATCCCTGGGGCTGCTCCATGTAGATCTCCTTAGAGAGATCACAGTGAAGAAATGCATTCTTCACGTCCATCTGATGGACATCCCATCCCTTGGCTACCACAATGGAAAGGGCCAATCGAATGGAATCCATCTTCGCTACTAGAGCGAAGGTCTCATCATAGTCAATACCATGAACCTGCTGAAAGCCTTTGGAAACAAGCCTGGATTTGTATCTGCTGATCTGTCCATCCGCTACGCTCTTGGTCCTGTAGACCCATCTGCATCTGACAAGTTTCCTCCCAGAAGGAAGGGGAACCAGATCCCAAGTCTGGTTCTTGAGGAGGGAGTTGTACTCCTCCTGCATGGCGGATTCCCAAAAGGGATTTCCAGCAGCCTCGCCATAAGACTGTGGATTTGAAGACTGAACCAAGAAAATATGCCTGGAAGGCAATGATTCAGTG
>SNQJ01S0053198.1:16035-48879 GCA_010110895.2 Picea sitchensis
CCCACTTGGGCCTCTTCTCTGGCTCTGCAACTGCATCTGGATTCTCTGACTCTGCATCTGACTGTACTGACTCTAAATCTGAATCTGAATCCTCTGAGTCCTCTGAATCATAACTCTCATCTGAAGAAGAGTCAACATGTGCATGCTCATCATCTCGGACAGGTGGAAGAGCAAATGTATCTGCATGCAGCTGCTGAGGTACATGCGAGACATTTTCTTCGAATTGGACACTACGCTCAATGATGATCCGGTATGAGGAAAGATCAATAAGCTGATATCTCTTCACACCGTCAGGGTATCCAACAAAAATGCACTCAGTGATCTGTGGATCAAGTTCCTTCCTCTTTTTAGAGGGAATCTTGGTCCATGCACATGAACCAAAAATACGAAAGTGGTTCACTTCCAGTTTGAGGCCACTCCAAGCCTCGTAGGGGGTCTTATCCTTGACATATCTATGGGGATATATAAAGGTGCGGAAGCTCGCTGAGACTTTCCCTTGTAGAATTTATCTTGAGGGTGTTTTCCGATAACACATCCCTCACATACTCCCTTGGAGAAATGGATGTCTGGTAGACTATCAACTAATTTGTGCTTGTTAAGTTGTTGCATGTATCTAGAATTCAAATGTCCAAACCTTTCGTGCCATATCCTACTACTTTCATCAGCATGAGTAAGCAGTAACGCAGAATCAGGTTCAATGAATTCAGAAAATGTATACAATCTAGACTGATGATTTACCTCACCGGTAGCAACCTTGGAGTTGGTTTGCATGTCGTAGATGTGCACAGAATTTGGTGTGAATACGACTTTATTTTCGGTGCCGGAATTCATCATTTGATACACAGAGAGAAGGTTGATAGAAATCTTGGGAACATGCAACACATTCTTGAAGCATCCGTCGGTGATTTTGACAGAAGAGTTATCCCCCATCAAAATGGGAGGACCTTTGCATGCATCCAAAGAAGAATATATTGCTTATGAGGCATCCATGTGATGTGATTCTCCTGAATCTATGATCCAAGCATCGTGAGAGGAGTTGATGGCAATCAAGGCATGGCTGTAATTTCCTTTCTTGGAATTCAGATCTTCTAGCTTCTTCTTCTTTGCACCCTCGGGGATACGATCTCCAAGGTTGTTTTGTTGAAGTATCTAAGACATCGGATCTATTTTTTTTTGCATGCATGCAGATTCCGAATGGAATCCTTTGTGACAATATGTGCATTTCTCTCATTTTCTTCCCTTTTCTCCTTTGGATCCGGAGGCATCGGTGAAGGGTTTTGTGTACCCTTCCTTCTTCGTATGTGCATGATATTTCCAGTTATCTTTATATTTATATTTATGATATTTTTGGCTGCCATCATGCACAGTGAGTGCATGCACCCTTGGGCCTTTGATTGTTCCCATGTTGATGAACTTGGTCTGCTCTTGTGCTAGGGATTCAATAAAGTACTCAAGAGAAGGCATCTTCCAAGTGGCTCCAGAGGCGAATCTGACAGTATGGAATGTAGATAAAAATACCGAGAATTCAGGACTAAGCTTGGAGAGAATGGTGAGAACCATTTGTTTCTCCTCCTTCGATTTATCAACCCCACAAGCTTTGAGTTGCGACAGTAAATCCTTGAATTTTGTAAAGAAATATTAGATATTCTCGAAGATTTTTTGATCCAATGTGAGCAGCTCCACCTCTAGCATGTGTTCCCTCATCTCATCCTGTTTGAAAAATATCCCTTCCAAGATGGTCCAGGCTTCATTGGGAGTCTTACAGGAAGATATATGAAAAAGGAGATCGGGAGAAATAAGACTGCAAATTGTTCCGAGTGCCTCATCCATGCGATTTAAGTACTTGGATTTTTCTATGGATGATGTCGGATCTGTATCTGTATTCATGGTTAAACTATACAACTCTCTGGATCGAATATGTATGGCTATTTTCTCCTTCCATGCAAAATAGTTGTAAGGTGTAAGAATGAATTCTTTTTGGAATTCCATCTTTCCGTTGTCTTCAATCTTTTGTACTTGTAAAAAATTTTGGTGTAGATTTTGCTTAGCAGTCTGTCAGCCCTGATACCATGTAAATGTGTTGAACCTGCACAAAATAGATCTAGATAAACAATTATACACACATTTGCAGAGAGAAAAGGAGAAAGAAAAAGAAGGAGAGAAAGAATGAAAGAATTCTCATTAACCATTTTTAAAAAAATGAATAGTTTACACATGATATACTATGTATAGCTCCATGAGTTTGACTTGAGGTAAACCAAGTCGCCATAGTGGAGGTCTAGAGTGATATGGACACACAACAACAGTTACGGGAGTGGACTTCCACCTATTCTAGTCTCTCAGGCAGTTACGTGAGTGCACTGCCACCTAGTTGAGTTAACTAGTCAACTAGTCTTCAATTAACTGATTGAACAAAGAGTAGTGAGGAGTTAACTCAGGGAATCAAGGCTAATGCACCATTCTGGTGATGATAACAAGGAAAGTTTGAATTAGCATGGTGATGATCCCAATTTTGCATGGTGATGATCCCATTGCAACATCTAAACTCAACTCAACTAGTCAAACTNGGCTTATGTGTTCATAACCCATGACTGGGGGTAGAACCTAGTTCATTAGATTTCAGCGTTCGACAATTTTTATTTGACAATCATCTAATATTCTAGAGTTTTCAATTTCCCGAAATGGTTACCTCTCACACGAGTTGATCTGATGGCTGGCATGATTCCCAGAACCAAATCAAAAGTCTGGATCCAATCCTTACTCATTCCTTTACTGCTTAATACAACAATTATGACTTAATATACGGTTGAGAAGGATGGATCTCATTTACTTCAGAACTTCAGCTTTCACAACTTCCAGTATTTGCAATCATTAAAACTCATGGAGTATATTTCCCTGAAACAGATTAGATGGTCATTATTTGTTCTTCCATTAGTCGGATGATCCCGACTTGTCCAGAGTTTTCGAACAAATCAACGACCATGACTTAATCTACAAGTGAGTGAACGGTTCTTGTTTACTTCGAGAATTCAGAACTTCATCCTTTGCAATTTCTAGGACTCTGGAGTAGAAATTCCTTTGAAGTGGTTACCTACTGAATAAGTCTTAAAGCGGTGGTGACCACTTGCTATTGGTTAACACCTCCATTTACGCTTTCCTTCCACTATGCTTGATCATCGATTGAGAATGCTCGAATTAGATCAACGATTAGCGTTAAATTAGACCTTCGACGCTTCGGGAAGTTACTGGTGTTTAGAAACTGGTTTCCCTCAAAATAACTTAACCTACTGACGTCATTGCTAACTTGGCACTAGCCGAGTGGTTGCCACATGTCACTTAGATTCATGACTTACACGTACTCGAAATGCCAATTTCATCTTGACACTTGTCATTATTTTATTGTGCCACATGTCCTTGCTGACATGGTCTACTGACATGGATCTCCTGATGTGTGTGCTACGTGTCTCCACTTTGTGACTTTGGAACTTCAGTATTCGAGTGAATTTACATGTTCTCAACACATTCTCGCCGAAGTGGTCATGGTCGGAGTTGACCACGATCCTGATCCAACAGTCATCGTGTATTCTCTAGATCTGATGGTCCTTCTTTATGGCTATCTCTTTCTTTCCAATCAACTTGATCCAACGGTCAAGAATACTTTCGGAGCACATCAACGATCAGGGATGATTGCGGAGTCCTCAACTAGAACGACATTTAAAACTATAGTCGAGTTCCACAATGGAAATTGCTCATTTGGAAGTGAAACTGATGCCAACCGTAGATATTATTGGCTAGTGAACATCGAAGGTCGGTGTAGATTACAGAACCATAACTTGCGTGTGGTTTATCCCATCTCCCAAACTCCGCAATTGAAGTTGTATGATTGTTGGTGGATCAACCACAGTCATCGATCTTTTAATTGATGAGATCTGACGGTCTAGACTAATTGCGGGATTGGAAATAACACTTTGTTTAATTCTCCCTTTGCTCTTTGCAATCAATCCCCTCCCTTGATCTGGCGCTTGCGTATCCAACGATCATGACTTGATCTGATCGTTGACCAGTCCTCCAATGGTCCTTCTCTTGTAATCTGACGGTCTAGACTAATTGCGAGATTGGAATTAATGTGTTGTTTAATTTTCCCTTTGCACTCCCAATTAATCCTTTCCCTTGATATGGCTCTTGTGTATCCAATGGTCATGACTTGATCTAATCGTTGACCAATCCTCCAATGGTCCTTCTCTTTGTAACTCCCAGATCTGACGGTCCTGGTTTGTAACTGCCAGATATGATGGTCCTGATTTGTCCTTCAATCCTGATCATGTTTCTGCAATGCGCTTTCCCTTCTGAGCTTCATGTGTGTCATCTCTTCTGAGATTTTGATCTTCACTCGCTAACCCTCCTGAGCTATAGGTAGATTCTTCTTCATTTTTTCCATACCAACTCATCATTATAAAGTAATGACATTGACTATTGACATCAATGACAATACATCAATGACACTATGTCCAAAAATTATTAATGAAACCCAACAATATGAATAAGACACAAGAGTGACATCAAGAAACTTAGAATAGATCTAAAATTTGGATGCTAAGTATGAAAGCCATCAAATCCACTTGTCCACATTCTTAGCTATTCATTTCAATGCCACATCCTAAAGGGATTTTGGTGAAGATTGAAAAGAAAAAGGGAAGCCCAAAAATTTAAACACTTGTCTAAGATAAAGTCAAGCCCACAATTGATAGGGTAGCTAGTTAGGGTTGGGATCCTGAGACAACCCGGACTTAGCAATTTGATGCTAATAACATGATGTTTCGTTAAAAAAATGGATACATTCTATAGTGTAGTCCATTGACTCTTTGTATTCAAATATAGTAAGAAAATATTCATTGAAAAAATGTCCATTAACTATCTATTAAATGTTAGGCCTAGAGAAAGAAATAGATTTAATCAACACTTAAGAAGACTAGTGATGAAGAAGGTAGACAAGTGGTTGTGAACCAACACATATAAGGTTAGGGTTGGAGGGAATCCTTTCCTAATTGACTTGAATAGACCAAAATTATCACATTTATCTTGATTAACATATAGATAGGTTGAAGAATCCAAGAGCAAGGTTTTCACTATGTTGTCTCATAAACCTGCTCATTTAAGATGCAAATTTTTAGAACCTCTTGGAGAAAAATTAGGAAAACTCTAGAGATAATTCCCATTGTCACCACAAAATTAATGTCTCTCACTTCATCACCAGTTCTTTTGTAGTTGTAGTGGGTTTCCCTAATTTCTATCTCTAATATCAATTAAGCTTAAGGTTTTTAATGGAATGAATAGAGAATAACAATGAGTATGTTTAAAGGAATAAATTAAAAGGGTTGGTTGGATGCAAAAGAACATACACCTATACTTTGGGTTTTTGGAGTCTCAAATCAACATGTAGGGGCCTCAAAATGGAATGCATAATATTATAAAGCAACTTAGAACTTAATGAATGAATCATATCAAGTGAATCAACTACACTATGTATTCCATTACTAGATGAAATCATTTAAGAGATATAACAAATATTCATAAACAACCATAAACACTTAGTGAAACAAGTAAGATATTGGCCACGAGTTATCATTATTCATATCTTTAGAATCGAAATGGTTCAACAAAAACAATGTTGTCCTTTTCATCTTACAAAGAGCAATAAGGAATTGACAAATGAGTCATTGATCCCACTCCCACCTCACTCAAACACCTAGGGGATAAAACCAATACACATGAATAATATAATCATATTAATTAAGTCACAACTTGGACTACAATATTAGAATCACCTATCTAATTTACAAGAGGAGTTAAAAAAGACATATACACTTCTTTGGTATTTAGATCTCCAATTGTTATGGTAAAATGTGATCAACAATGCATTTAAATTATATTCATCCAAATTGGATCATTGAAGTTTTGGCTAGTTGTGGGTACGAATTATTCAACTACCATCTATAGTTTGATCATCCTTACAAAGTCAAAGATGATCTCCATTGGTTTGATCTAGAACAATTTTATCAATGGTATTTTATCTAAGGCTTTGATAATTTTCCTTATGTTATACGTGATCATATTGGCATAATAAAATATGGCCATCATTTATCGTATTCTAATCATCATCACTAGTGTTGTAACATAGTCCATGTTTTTATAAATTTGAAAGTTTTATAATTTATAAGTTAGGAATAATAAGACATTTTGGTCTTGCAAAAATTAAATAAACAAATAAAGCAATAAAATAAAAATAAAACTAGTTGAAATTTGAAGAGACATGGGACCAACACGTGTCCAGTGTCACATCAACCGACGAAAAGGTAAAATTTGAATTTGTAATTATTTTTCTGCTTATAATTTAATGACACATATGTATTTTGAAAGGTAAAAGGGGGGAAATGATCAAATGTTTGATTTAATTTGAGTTTATGAAGAGTTAGAGAACCCAGTCAACGGTTCTTGCAAAGATTCACCATTATTCTTCCAATCTGATAATTGTCTCAGTCAACATCCTCCATGGGTAATTTTAAAACCCTCTTATTCTTCTGTCATCAATATCAAAATGTAGACATTACAGTCCACAAAGAGTAAGAAAATTACAAACCCTGTAGAGGAAGACCTTGTCAACAGAGATAAGAACGTCACATACTCCTACATGGGAAAAGTACACTAAGTTGGATATTGCATTCAAATAGATGAAATCTTTAAGTTACCCTTTAGATGTGACTTGGAAGCTTCTCCTCCAACTTTTGGTAGGGCGACTCATCAAAGAGGAAGAAAATTAGGAATTTACTCCTCCAGCTGTCCTATTTCTAGGGAATCAAAGATTTTTTATTATCTCAATTTTCTAAGAAATAGGATCAAATAACCATCTTCGGTTTCGACCTATCTTCTATAAATAATCATGAGAAATCAATGTAAACATAGCCTTTTTTTGGATAGTTGGGTTTCATTGATGTTGTTGGATAATTGGTTGTCATTGATGTCAACAAGCAGTGGTTGTCATTGATGTCAATAGATGTGATGGATGTATTTGGAGAAGTCTCCAAAGTGGCACCCTTATGGTGTATCTATAAGCATGGACCTCATGGGAAGATGCTTTGAATAAGTCTATAAGAAACCCACATGTGTGGCCATGAAACCCTAAGTTGTTTTAGGAATAAGGACATGAAGGATATTGTAAATGAATTTAACACACTCATAGATGGATATTCCTCGTCACGTTCTTTCCAACGGTAAGTGGAATATCACGTAGTTCCTCACGATTGAGGAGTTATGAGGTCATGAAGTTGGAAGCCCCAAAGATGGGTTAAGAAGCCCCTATGGAAGCCTAAAACATGGGTTAATAAGACCCTAATTGGTTGAAATTCATTAATGAAAGGGTAAAGTGGTTGTAACAAGAAATTTCAAGAAGCCCTAAAGTTAAGGAACGAGGTTACTTAGAAAAAGTATATATACACCTCAAGAAGTCACTCATAAATACATTCACACACACATTTTATTGAATATATTCTATGTGAGTAAGTGATTCTTATCTAAGGTAACCAAGGATATATGAGGCGAATTTCATAGGGAATATGAAGTCAATAAGGGAGAAATTCCAAGGGAGGATGAAGTTTTGTGATGATGTGTTCTAAGGTATGTTATTTAAACGCCATCTTACCATTTTTTCTATAATGTTTTTTATAGATTGATTAAGATAGTGAAAATTGGAGGAGGTTGAGAAGACATGTCAAGGTACATGGGGTAAAAATTTAGGCTTTAGGGTCGTTTTATTTTTGGAGATACACTCTGTGGAAGATAGGGTTTTTTACTAGTCCTAAAACTAGTCTCAAACAAGTGTTCCAGGTAAAAAAGTCATAAATTTTTCGTAGAGGATCTAAATTTCGTGAGACAAATTTTAGTGGAAATGAAATAGTCTGTAGTATCTTTTTTTTTTTTTAATTTCAGAATCAGATATCAAATATTGAGCGCATGGAATGTTGTACAAGTTGTCTCTCCATAATAGGATAGAATTCAACAAGATCTATCATTTTCGCTATAACTTTTTTTTTGAGAAGTGTCATGACCTGAACTTTTAAGGAGTTGGAAAAAATATCTCAAAGTATATATGATTAAAATTTCATACCTTTATTCATTAAAAGTACAGAGTTACATTTGTTGAAAGTTTGGGTTTGTGACTAATCCAAACTAGTCCCGCAAGATTGAGGTAAAGTTTGATGAAGATGTTATTCTCTTGTTGTTGAAGTTGAGGAAGAGCTACAGGTATGCTACAATATCATAGGTATACTTTACATGTGTTATTTAGGGTTATGTTTATGGTACATGCTTGAGGCATGTCTTGATGATGATGGTACGTGATATGGTATGCCTTGGTGATGGTATGATACATGGTTTGAGGTACATCTTGGTTATATGTTGATGATGTGATGGTCATGCCTTTGGTATCTTTTTGAGGCATTGGTTTACGGTGGTGCATGCATGAGGTGCATGTCTTGGTGATGTTGGTACATGTTGAGGTACACCTTAGTGATGTTATGGTACATTGATTAGTAGCACATCTTCGCTATATTGGTATCTTGGTATAGTGACTATCTTGCTTATGATTGAGGCACTTCATTGATGATATACTTGGTATGGTACATGGTTGATGCATGCGATGGTACATGATTTATGTACATGGTATGGTACATGGTTGATGTACATGGTATGGTACATGTTTTGTTACACTGTTGATGTACATGGTATGGTACATGTTTTGGTACATTGTTGATGTACATGGTATGGTGATGGTTTTGGTATCCATGTGAGTGGATCTAGTTATAGTTGTTTGATGATGGTATATCAGTGAAAAATATAGTGACAATGACAGTGACATGGTGGATGATTGGTTGATCATTAGTGACAGGTTGGTTGATGCGACAGTGATAGTGATAGGTTGGCTGATGTGATAGTGACAATGACATGTTGATTGATGTGACAATGATAATGACAGGTTGATTGATGTGAAAATGATAGTGATGGGATGGTTAATGTGGAAGTGAAAGGTTTCTTGATGTGATAGTGATAGTGACAGGTTGGTTGTGGTAATGATAGTGAGTCTACACTTATATTTCAGGGCGACAGAACAGAGCAAGGAAAGAGGGTTGTATCCTCCTTCTGGTTGGTGTCAGAGAACTCAGGGAGTTGGAGCTTCCTTAAGGTTGATGCCTATAAATATATGGGTCATAGCCTCCTTCCATTTTGTGCTAGAGAACTAAGGGAGTTGGTGCTTCCTTCAAGTTGGTGCTTATAAATCAAGGGGTTGTATCCCCCTTCTAGTTGGTGCCGAAGAACTCAGGGATTTGGTGTTTCCTTTAGGTTGGTTCCTATAAATCAGGGGGTTGGTGGCTCACTCCAATTGGTTCTAGAGAATTTGGAAGTTGGTTCTTCCTATGAATGTATTCTTGATATATATAAGAAAGAATTCAATGGTTTTCTCTCATTTGGGTTTCCACGTAATTTTTGGTGTATTGCGTATCTAATGTGATATTGTTGAATGGTATTGATTTTGGTTATATTATCATGATATATTGAATGCAACCATAAATGATATAATGATGACAAAGTTGAATATTATATCTTGTTATTGAATGTGGTAAAAAGTGTTCATATTGATTCACCCCCCCTCTCAGTATTCCAATAATTGGAATCAGAGCAGGTTCTTCAAGAAAAAAATTTAACCACTGGAAGGTATAACATGGATTCCACATATAATGGAATGACGAGATTCATGAAGTGCACAGTAAATGGAACGCTAATATTTGATGGTCAAATTGGTTTGAGCTATGAGATATGGAGCAACAGAGTGAAAGTATTTTTACGAGAATGGCGGTATGATGTTTGGAAATCAATTGTTATAGGATACATTGGTTCAAAGAAACCGAATACTACAACCAAGAAGGAACTGAAGAGAAACAAAAAAATAACAATGGATTTCATCTTGGAAGGATTACCTGATTCAGTAAAATTCAAAGTGGGGAAATTTTCATTAGACAAAGAACTTCTAGATAATCTACATAATTTATACTCCAAGGAATCCCCTATATAGCATGTTGATCATGATAAATAATATGAAGAATATGTTGAGTTAGTATGGAAAGAAAGAAGCTCATCAGTCCAAATAGTTTCAGAAGAAGGAGATTATGAGAGACACCTAACTAGTGCTTTAGACAAGTTGGTCAAATAAAGAGAGGAAAACAAGTCACTCGAGGAAGAATTGATCAATATAAAAAGAGAGTCTCAAAATCCCAGCTCTGAAGAAGTCTAGGAGATGATTACAAACCCAAAATTCCAAGAAGAAGAAGCCATATGGATTGATGAATCATGCCAAATTCAGTTGGAAGAAAAACAAATTGGAAGTAGAAATAGTAGCACAAAGAAAGGAAGCAAAGAAGAGAGAAAATATTTTGACTAGCCATCTCAAGGAAATATCCAAGGACTTAAATAAATTTGAAGCAGAATTTAGTCGACAGGAAAGAAGACTTGAAGAAGAAATTGTCTCCTTGAAGACCCAACTTAAAGAAGCAAAGAGAAAGGAAGAATTCATGAAGATCCAGTTGATGAAGAAAGAAAAATAATGTGAGAATCTTGAAGAATAAATTGTTACATTAAGAGTTAAAGTTGTCAAGATCAGCAAGAACACTGAAGAGAGAGAAAGATCCACTTCATCAGTAAAGAAAGTTGAAGAGAAATGTTACATGTTGCTAAAAAGAAAGAATGAAGAGAAGACTAAGAGTTATGCATAAGTCATCAAAGGATCTAGAAAGAAGGAAGATTGTGAGACCTCAAAGAATAACATTCTAGAAATGAATAAAAATCAAGAAGAATATTATAGAAGAAACGAATATCGAAGAAGACCCTCCACATTCAGGTATAAAGGAATCTTCAATCATTGGGAAGGAAACAACATAAGAGAAGATCGTGATCAACCAAGTGTTAGAAGGTTGATTTTCATTGATGTCAACTACAAAAAATAGAGCACAAGTCACAAATCTCAGGAGGGCAACGCATTAGTTAACGTGCAAAAAATATACACGTAGGAGGAGTGTGAAATTACTGAGACCTTGGAGAGATCGAAGGAAAACATTAGAAGGGAGGAGCGCTACAAAGGAAGCTCTATCAAGATCGAAATTCCCATAGAACCAATGAAAGTTTTATTTCACATTGAAGAGATCCTCATTACATTCAGGATTATTACGGTCATTAGATACATATCGGGAGAAAGCTCAACCGTTAGATCGAGGTAGATCCAAAATCTTAGAGAGATAAGTCCCAACTATCATATTGGGAGATATTAAAAATGTCAGATCTAGATTCCGGGTATAACTAGAGTCTTCATATCGAACTAATCGATTGTTAGTCGTTGATCGAAGAAAAGAAGGAGATATAAAGCTTAAGGACTCCAAATATTCGACACTTCGATGATTATTGGAGACAAGGCAGAGGCATGAAATCACAAATTCACAAAATCCATGGAATCTTGCTAACAGTTAGATCAAAGAAGAACTTCAGGTGAATTCTCAATTGTTCGATTGAGTATAGTGGAAGGACAGAGTAAGCCATAAATTCTCGGAGTCTCGGAGTGTCGAAGCCCTGAAATTCGTCCAACCATCATATAAAGGAGGAACTTCGGGTGAATTCTTGACCATCTGATCGAGTATAGTGGAAGGACAGAGTAAGGCAAAAATTCTTGAAGTCACGGAGTACAGATGTCCTGAAATAAATAAATATCGTCCATCTAAACACTTGATTAAGTCATAGCGTTGGTTTAATCCAATGGAAGGATAGTGTAAGGAGGATCTTTCAACTGACAGTAAGAAGTCAACAATACTTTATGACCACTTTGGTAGGTCAAACTCTGGGATATTTGGAATATTGTAAAGGGAGAATAGCCCGAAGGCCGAAGTCTAGAGGAATTGGTTCCAACCCTTGGTCACATGTTATGATCACATGGGTGATGAAGAGCTAGCATGTATGGAACTTGGAAATTAAGCGCCATTTTTATCTTGTGGTCACAAAGTTGGGTTGCAGGGATTAAACATATGAATAATATGTGATTAAAGGGATAAACACCATGAACATAGCTCTCAGTCATAACTATCGATCATGTGGATCTGTGACCAAATCTATGCTGCTGAAGTGGATGCTTCATTTGGAAAGTTTAGAAGGTGGTCGCAACAATAAATTAGAGCAAGTTTCCATCAAATAACTACCCATACCATCCACCTCGCACATTGTTTGGATAAACTTCCCTCTTGTCAGCTAATTTGGCATGCTCTGCACAAAACCCATGTCGTAGAATTTTAAAATTCATTTTCATTGCTCAAGAATATTCGTACAAAAATCATTGTCTAATTTCAAAGGAAAGATGAAGTGAAGAAGGGAGAAATTCCAAGGGAGGATGAAGTCTTGTGATGATGTGTTCTAAGATATGTTAATTAAAGGCCATATTACCATTTTCACTATAACTTTGTTTCTTGAATGATTCATATAGTTAAAATTGGAGGAGGTTTATAAGAAATGTTGAGGTACATGTGGTAAAAATTTCAGCTTCTGGGTCGTTTTAGTGTTGGTGATACACTCTGTGGAAGATAGGGGTTTTGACTAGTCCTGAAACTAGTCTCAAATAGGTGTTCCAGGTAAGGCATTCATAACTTCTTCATAGAGGATCCAAATTATGTGAGATAAATTTAAGTGGAAATAAAACATTTCATAGTATCATTTTTTTGATTTTCAGAATAATATATCAAATATTGAGCACGTGACATGCTGTGCAATTTCTTTCTCCATAAGGATAGAATTCAACAAGGTCTGCCATTTTTTCTATATCTTTTGTTCTGAGAATTTTCATACCCTGAAAGTTTTAGGAAGTGGAAGAAAGATCTCATAGTATCTGTGGTTAAACTTTTAGACCTTTATTCATTACAGATACAAAGTTATGCTTGTTGAAAGTTTGGGTTTGTGACTAACACAAAACTGGTCCCGCGATACTGAGGTAAATTTTGATGAATATATTATTCTCTTGTTGTTGAAGTTGATGAAGAGCTACACGTCTATAATTTTATGTATCAGGTCTTCTACAAGATCATAGGTATTCTTTACATGTTTTATTGAGGGTTATGTTTATGGTACATGCTTGAGGCATGTCTTGATGATGATGGTACATGATATGGTACACCTTGGTGATGGTACAATACATGGTTTGAGGTACATATTGGTCACATGCTGATGATGTGATGGTCATTCATTTGGTATCTTTTTGAGGAATTGTTATATGGTGGTACATGTATGAGGTGCATGTCTTGGTGATGTTGGTACACGTTGATCTACACCTTAGTGATGCTATGGTACATTGATTAGTATCACATCTTGGCTATATTGGTATCTTGGTATTATGGTTATATTGGTTATGATTAAGGCACTACATTGATGATATACTTTGCATGGTACATGGTTGATGCATGAGATGGTACATGGTATGGTACAGGTTGATGTACATGGTATGGTACAAGTTGATGTGCATGGTATGGTACACGTTTTGGTACACGATTGATGTACATGGTATGTTGATGGTTTTGGTATTCATGTGAGTGAATCCGGTTATAGTTTTTTGATGATGGTATATCAGTGACAAAGAAAATGATAGTGAAAATGAAAGTGACATGGACAGTGACAGGTTGGATGATTGGTTGATCATCAGTGACAGGTTGGTTAATGCGATAGTGACAGTGACAGTGACAGTGACAGGTTGGTTGATGTGACAGTCAAAATTACAGGTTGATTGATGTGACAGTGACAATGACAGGTTATTTGATGTGAAAGTGAGAGGTTGGTTGATGTGACAATGAAAGTTTGGTTGTGGTAGTGATAGTGAGTCTGCACTTATATTTCAGGGCGACATGATAGGTCAAGGAAAGGAGGTTGTATCCTCCTTCCCGTTGGTTCCAGAGAACTCAGGGAGTTGGATATTCCTTCAGGTTAGTTCCTGTAAATCAGGGGGTCATAGCCTCTTTCTGGTTGGTTCCAGAGAAATCAATGAGTTGGTGCTTCCTTTAGGTTGGTTCCTCTAAATCAAGGGGGCATAGCCTCCTTTCGGTTGGTGTCGGAAAACTTAGGGAGTTGGTGCTTCCTTCAGGTTGGTTCCTATAAATCAGGGGGTTGGTGTTGGATAATTTGGAAGTTGGTGCTTCCTATGAATGTATTCTTGATATGTATAAGAAATCATTATGTGGTTTTATCCCATTTGGGTTTCCACGTAAATTCTGGTGTACTATGTATCTGATGTGATATTGTTCAATGGTACTACTTTTGGTTATATGCTCGTGATATATTGAATGAAATCATAAATGATGTACTATTGATAAAGATAAAGATTATATATTTGGATTGAAAGTGGTAAAAATTTCTCATACTGATTCACCCCCCCTCTCAATATTCCAACATTTTTTGGTTTGAGCTTAAGTCTTAATAAAATATCTACAAGTTTTGAAGATTCAAAATTTTGTGTTTTAGATTATGTGATTTCCCTTTCTTTGTTATTTCCATATTCTCAATTTCTTCTTAGATGTCTCTACTTCCATCAATGTGATGATTTAGTACAACAACTACCATCATAGTGCTAAAAAGGTATCATTAAAAGTTTCAGATTTCTTCTAAAATATTGTGAGTATAAAAGGAGACATGCGCTTATATTTCATTATTCCTTTTTGAATTCAAAGAAGTATTCTTTAAATTTCAAACTATATTATGGTTTCAATATACATAAACAAACATCACTTCTTTTTCCTAAAAGTTAAAGTAATATTTATCAGATACATTTATCTAATTTTCAAATTGCTTTTCTTTATATTCTTCTTTCATATTCTAATATTTTAATTATGTGAAACATGGAATGATTTTCCTTTGCATCTTAAATCTTTAAAAATTTAAATACTGAAGATATAGGCCTAAACTAGCAACAAAAACACTTTTTTTTAGGACATATTGACTAAAAAACAAATTGTTTAATCTAATTTATGCCTTGGCATAGTTTCCTAGCCAGAAACATCTCAAAGGTTACAACAAATAGTGCATTCCTCAAGGTCTTTTAGATTAGGATCATCACCCTTTGAAATCAATGGTAATGGATATTCCACTTCTCCATATTTCCCAAATTGTTTGAATTATTGATACATTAAATCCATATATTGGTATTAGCATTGTCACAAAGTTGATTCATCTTCTAGTTATGGGTCCATCCATATTTTTCCCAATAATTCTTACAATAGAATGGAGGTCATTGATATTGGCCCCATATGATGGCTTGGGCACCACTTCTCTTCCTTGATACCATTTCCATTAGGAGGTGAGAAATTATGATATGTGTATGCTTCAACCTATTGTAGGTTCCTTTGCTTCTTGTTTGATGTTATCACAAGTTTCTTATTTATTGGGCATAGGCTCCTTGACCAAGTGGACCATTTATCAATGGTCATTTTCCTTTCTCTTTCTTTTCAACCTCATCTTTTTCTTCTTTTTTTTCTTGGTTTTTTTTCATTCCTATGATTGATGCTTGTTGCATGATTCTACCTTTTCCTTTATCATGCATAATCCCTTATCTTTTTCTTTTTTTTTTAAATAAGAAAAGGATTTGAGCATTGCCTCTTTGCTTGATTACTTGGTATTTATCCAAATTATTTGTTTTGTACCTTGGATTTTTTTGTTTTGTGGAGCATACCCTTATTTCTTGTAACACCCTAGTTTTTAATACTCAGATTAGCTATGTATATTTGTAAATATGATATATGGCTATGCTCTAGGTGATGTAATATGTAAACATTGTATATCAAAAATAATAAAATAGAACACATCATCGAATGTAGATGTCTAAGGACAGAGTCATGGGGGTTAATTTTCCATAAGAGAGAGGCCTAAAGGGGGTCCAATGGGAAATTCCACATGCCTAATAAACCCAAGCCACTTTTATAAATATTTTTATTATTAATATTTACCTCCTTTGACTTATCAAACCCATCATTGAATTCATGTAAGAGGTTGGTAGGAAAATTCATTTCACCTAGTTATTAAATAATGGGATAAAGTACATGCATGTAAGAAATGGGTTAAAGAGTCATCTCACCTAGTTATTAGAGCATGGGTTCGGTACAATATTTTTGGGGAAGTATGAGAGTGAAATAATGCATGGAATAAAATGAAATTTGAGTATGAGTATAGATTGGTGGAAGAGGAAACAAGAGATCTAAGTGATACGAAAAGAGGGAAGCCATAGTGGGCGTTGAATATAGCTTGTTGGATATGGAAAATGAATGGAGAGTTAGAAGGTAATCTTGTGAGCGATTTTATATTAAGGAAACTACCCAAGAGAAAGTGATGTGAAGATTCCTCTCACAACTAGAATTCCTGGATTCCTTGGTTGAGATATTTCCTAGCCAACCTAGATTGGGGCCCTAGAGAGAAGTAGTATAGCTCAAGGGATTATGTGGAAGAGAAGGGGATCCCATTCCTTGGGTTGATTAGGTTTAGGGGAAAGAGAGTTGGTGGATTGGAATAGTTGTGGGAGTAAACTTGTTGTACATTTTACTGGGTATTGGAGTGTTGAGTGGACATTAGCCAACCATAGGATCCATCCTTCTTATGTAATAATAACCCTAGATTGGGAGTGACGTGTTATTGAGAGAGATATAGAAATGTGGTCTATGTTTGGGTGGAACATTTGTCATCTATAGCAAGTTGTTCGATTGATTACAAGATACGTGATCTTATTCACTGTGTTTATTTCCTATTAAATGTTGAGTTTAATTAACATGTATGATTAAAATGGTTTGCATTCATGAATTTAAAAATGTTGGTAGTTATATAAGAGTTTTTATCATGCTTCATGCATCCATTTTTCATTGGTATTAGAGTTTTTCATTTTTGCATGGTAATGGGCACATTACATTTCTCAACAATAACTTTCCCCCTTTTCTCATTGACTTGAAATTTGATATACTGGCTTCCTTATTGAGCACCAAATGTTCATGTTCATTGATAAAGATATCTGAGAAAATATTCATTTCTTGGTGCTTTTGTATTTAGTCAATTTTATAAATTTTATTTTGCTTTTTGTTATGGTTGGTCTATGATTTTATTGAATTGAAGGGTTCAACCATGCATCTAAAAAACATTAAAAATTATATTTGACCTATCAATGTTGGTTGGATCCTTAAAATTGAAGTTTCATTTGGGATATAACAATGGATAATTCTCTCTTGTGGGGTATTGAGAACAACATAAATATTAGGAATAAATTGAACACCAACAAATTCTGAGATCCAACATTCAAATATACATAGAAGGATCATGAAAACTGTCCAAGAAAGCAATCACTATATTAATTACTCTTATTATTTAGGACATCAAAGGGGAAGTGGTATAGCATGAGGGATTGTGTGGTAGAGAATGTTGGACATACCTACCACGCTTAGAGAGGGGGGGGGGTGAATGAGTGTGGGGATATTTTTCCCAAAACTTCCCTCTTACACAAAAACTGCTTAGTTAACATTCAACATTTTCTCATTACTCATTGCTGTCATTTATAATCCGTTAGATGTGAATACATATCAGAAACATATCATCAACAAATCATATCCACAAGGAACACAAAGAACACAAGATGTATGTGCAATTTTTCTTTTTATTATGGACTTCAATCCGGGGTTTTTTTAGCAACAACTGAATGGAGTACAAATCTACAAGAGCACCAGATCTATATACAAGACTCAGCTTACATTCTCAACACCAAATGAGATGAGGCAACAATCCTCAACAAATATCAATCTGTCAACATAAACAAGTGCATCAACCATGCACCAACCTGTGCCAAACAATCTGTAATCAACATGTACCATAAACAAGTGCATCCAACCATGTAACAAGTATATACCAATCATATGTCAAATAATCATCAACAATGACTCATCAAAATGTACCAAAATCATCAACTATACACCTCATGTATGTGCCAACTCATCAACTGCTTGTCTCAACCATGACTAGTTTTGGATTAGTCAACAACCTCAACTTGAAATAATCATAAATTTGTACCTGTAATGAATAAAGATATGAAACTGATACACAATGTTGTTCAGTGTGTTTTATGCAATTCATCCAGGTGGAACTACTTGGAACCTCTCAGAAAAGGCGTTATAGCAAAAATGGCATACCTTGTTGAATTCTGGCTTATTCTAGAGAGCGACCTTGTAAAGCGTGGCCCGCAAAAAATATTCATTTAATTGATCTAAAAATGTTACACAACATACTACGGATTGTACCATCACATTTGGTCTCACTGAATTTGGATCTGTTATGAAGAATTTATGATGTTTTTACCTGAAACACCTATTTTTGACTAGTTTCAGGACTAGCCACAAACCCTATTTTCCACGGAGTGTAGCTCCCAAAATACAATGACCCACAAGATACATTTTGTACCACAAATACTTGGGTATGTTTTCTCAATGGAATATAAATTTCACGGTCTTAATCATTATAGAAAAAAAGTTATAGCGAAAATGGTGAGATGGCCGGTAAATAACATACCTTAGAAAGAACCATCAAAAGAATTTATCCTTCCATGCATTTCGGCCTTCTTTTCTTCACCTTTCCTCAGAATTTCGGCTTAGATATCCTTGGTTACCTCAGACACATATATCTATTCAATATGCTCAAGTTTGATTAAAATGAGAGAGCCTTGCCTCTTATTTATACTCTCCAAGTAGCTTCCTTAAAAACATCTTCTAGGTCACTTGGCCCCACTTTCCTTATTTTAAAGGTTAACCCACTTCTAATTTCTCCATTAAATTTATTATTTAAATAATTTATTTTTTATTTACTTTGAATTATAGTACACTCATCACTTCACTTTATTATTTACCTTTACATAATCCCTTAAAACCACTTTAACTACTTTGACCTTTTAGGGCTTCTAGATGACTTGTGTGAGGGTCCTCAACTTCAGTAAGGCTAACTCCCAAGCTGTGAGGAGTTATGTGATGTTCCATACCACTAGAAATGGAATTGACATGTACTATTCATATAGAGAATAGTATTGTCTGAAAATATATCATAACTCATCTTGTGCCAATCAAACAATCTTGTGTCCATTACCCAAACCCGGGGTCTCCAACTCTCTGTGGCCATAAATCTCTAGAAGTGAGGTTATGCTTGATCCTACATACCACCAGAAATGGAATAACAAGAACTATACATCTAGGATAGTTTCACCAACAGTTTCATTTATCTATAGTTATTCCAAATACAAGCATGGGTCCTCCAGCATTTCTTCTAGGATAACTCAATCCCATGAAAGCATCTTCTGGTGAGGGATTTCACCATAGCAGGGACCACTTTGGAGTTCATCCATTTGTGCACATTATCAATCATGATAAGACAATAATGATTTATCTATATATTTTTCCAACAATGCATCATATACCAATGAAACCCACATCGATCCATCTTCATCATGTATCAGCCAATAACTCCTTGATCCATCTTCATCATATCAATGACAACTCATTCACGATACATCTTCATATATACATTCTCATCAAGGAAAAATACATGACTATATTACATAAATCATCAATCAATCAATCCTTTGACATCAATCAATCACTTGACATCAATCAATCAAACTGATGGCATCAATGACAACATGATCAATCTCCCCTTTGGCATTGATGGCAATGCAGCATTGATGTCAACACAATTCAATTATTGATGTCAACATGTAGATAAGACATGCTCTACGTCAATAGTCCAATGTGCCTATCTCCCCATCAATAAACATCAATCACATCAATGTGTGTAATTGGTGTTTGGTAATTGGAGTTGACATCAATGGAAAGGGCCATTCGTGAACATTTGTGCTACCATACTTGATTCTTGGACACATTTCGTACATCAAACTCATACCCTTCCAAACATCATGAAGCAAAGATATGTCAACAATGAAATAAAGATCATGAGCAAATATAAACCAAGTACATCATATACAAAATGTGTGCTCATCATACACAATACCTATGTACATCAACCATGTACATCAACATCATGCAATGTGCCAAAGATATCAATACATGGAATGTATCAATCATATGCCTTATCAACATACCAACATGTACATCTACCAATATGCCAGCCATTATTGCATCTACCAACATGCCAGCAATGTGTCATCGCTGTTGTAATGTAATCATGAACCAAGTGCCACAATCATGTATCTCAAACAAATGGAAATTGTTGTACTAATCAAGTACCAATGGTGTAGTATCATAAATCATATGCCATCTATGAGTGTACCAAAATGTACATTACCATGCACCAATAACACAAAATGATGAATCCCATATATGTATTCCAAATCCTCCATAAAACGTGTTCCAATCAAAACATTAGTAGGTGCCCCTTCCAATGTACTAGAAGAGTAGCAATCATGCATAAACTATAGATCCAACAATGATGTACAGCATGATCACCTCATCAAATCACCAACCATATGTCTCAACATGTAGCCCGATCATATGCAAAATGCATGCACCATGATATAAACGTAATAGCACAATAATACATCATAAGATATGCCATCCATGTACACCACCATCAACATCACCATTAGTTAATCCCAGCGGATCAACGCTCGATCCATACTCTTGGGTTGGTGCCATGCACCCAATATTTATTTTTTATTATACCATTATGTGATATCACAATGAAAACCTGTAGAAAACAGTGTTAGAACCTACAACAAACAATGTCAGGACCACGCAATGCAGAGGTTATACCATCACATCAAACTCAAACCATGTGCATTTCTTTTTCCCAAGGCTTTACAACGTATACGCGGCCTGCTACACAACGAGCTGGCGTGTGTCGACCTATTCAAGGTCGACATCGTGTACTGCCTTTGTCACCGATGTCACCCGCGTGTACCTCGATGAAGTGACACTTTTTGTACTTCCCTTAGGTCTTTCATTAAGATGCAGTTTGCTTTCTGTCTTCTTCACTTACTTCTATAGATGACCCTTCTCCCTCGAACTTGAGAGCTCACGGGCATCCATATTTTCAAGATATCTCCCTTTCTTACACTTCATTCCTTCTTCTATCCATGCTTTGTGGGGTCCTCATCATGGACTTTCTTCTTGTGTTCCAGCACTCCCACGGGATTTGTGGCCAAAATCCACTACAGGTTAATAGCATCCTCTCTTAGAGTTACAGTGAACAACAATATGTCCTACTTGATCCCACATATCCAACACCTTGTGGTGTTAGAATCTTCCATTATATCTCCCCTTTCCTATAAGATCTACATTCAAAATCCTTGTGACCATATCCATTACATGAATAACAATGCCCATGAAAAATACTTTCATACCTTTTCTTTGGTGTCCCAAAGTAGCTTCTTGATGTCTTCCTTGCTTTGTTCTTTTGAAATCTTCTTTGTCTTGTGTAGATGGTTTTGCAACATTGTCTTCCCCTTCTTTGATGGGCTTACCTCGTACTTCTTTGAGGGTGCTTTCTTCAACATGTGTATCTTCTCCTTTGTATCCAAGACCCTAATTTATCACATGGTGGTGTTTGAATTTCCAATATCTCATCCAAGATTCTTGAGCTATTCAAGAATTTTTTGACTTCTCTACCTTCTTTCTAAGGTCAACAATTTCAGCTTCTAGCTTACAACATGACTATTCCTTTTCATTTATTTGAATCTTCAATAGTTCCTCTATTCTTTTGGATTCTTCAATTTGGGTCTTGAGATGAATAATGGTTTCAAAACTTTGCTAATCTCATCATCTATATTCATGTCTTCTTTCCATTCTTTAGTCTTGTGATCTCTTCTTCCTTTTCTTCTAATTTAGAACTCTCTTCTTGTTCTTTGAGCATTCCCTTTAACTTCAAAGATGTGCCTTTGGCTCCTCCAAAGAAACTTCTTAGTGTTATCTGAAAGATAGTTATAGTGTGTATAAGTAATCACTCCCTATACATGTATAAACCCTCTTCAATTTCCTTTTTGAAGTTCCTAATAGATTTTCTTCTATTCTTTCCACTTAGGATAACTATCATCAAACTTTACAAAATTTGTTTCCTAGATCATCTTCTTCACTTGAGAAAATTCAACATCATCACACTTTGAATTATTGCAATCAAAGAGTCTTGGGAGATTCTTTACCTTCAATATCTTCCTTCTTGCCAACACCATCACATGATTTTTTTTGTCTTCATTTTGAAATATTCAAGATCTTCCTTTGTTACTTTATCATTACTTGATTCTTTATCTTCACTTGAAATATTTTCAAAATCACGTTTAGAAACAACACATTCAAGAGTTTTTGATGATTCTTTACCTTTGATGATCTTGATGGAGTGGTCTTAAATTTCTTCCTTCTCCTTCTTTCTTTGATATATGTCTCCTACAGCTTTAACCATAGATCCTTGGTGAGTGCATTGTCCCATGCTCTCTTTGATATGGCTTGAGGTCCACTAAGAATGGTCTTGAGAGCCAATGCATCAGTCTTATTTCTTCCCTTTGAGTTGCAAACTTTGCCTTGTTCTTCAAGGAGACATATCCATAGATGGTTTCCTTCCAAATAGTTTGCTCCCATTGTCTTCAAATATAATCATCTCTATTCTCCAAATTGGAATAGTTTCCTCTCATCAAGGATTGGAACTTCATCATCCATTTGTGTGTCTATGGATCACTACAATGTGTTAAGTACTTGCTGAGTAGGGGCCTTCTTCGATACCAATTGTTGGACACACTTACCACACTTAGAGGGGGTGAATCGGTGTGGGGATATTTTTCCCAAAACTTCCCTCTTACACAAAAAAGTCCTTAGTTAACATTCCGGCATTTCTCATTACTCATTGCTGTCATTTTATAATCCAGTTATATGTGAATACATATCAGCAACATATCATCAACAAACCATCTCCACAAGGAACACAAAAGACACAAGATGTATGTACAATTTTCTACTTTTATTATGGACTTGATTCGGGGTTTTTTCAGAAACAACTGAATGGATTACAACTCTACAAAGAGAACTAGCTCTATATGCAAGACTCATCTTACATTCTCAACACCAAGAGATGAGGTAACAATCCTCAACAAATATCAATCTGTCCAACATAAACAAGTTACCAACCATGCACCAATTTGTGCCAAACAACCTATAATCAACATGTACCATAAACAAGGTGCATCCAAACATGTACCAAATTGTACCAATCATGTGTCAAATAATCATCAACATTTACTCATCAATATGTTGCCAACATCATCAACTATACACCTCATGTATGGTACCCAACTCATCAGCTGCTTGTCTCCAACCATGACTAGTTTTAGATTAGTCAAAAGCAGAACTTAGAAATAATCATAACTTTGTACACTGTAATGAATAAAAGATCTGAAAATGATATACAATGTTCTTGAGTGTTTTATGCAATTCCTCTCGGTGGAACTACTTGGAACCTCTCAAAAGCGAGGTTATAGAAAAAATGGCATACAACACTAGAATTGTCTTATTCCTAGAGTGACCTTGTGAAATTGGTAAGCCCTTTAAAATATTCATTTAATTGATATGAAACTGTTAAAAAATACCTCTGTTGTACCCTAGCCAAAACATTTTTTTCCCACTAAATTTGGATCTTTTATGAATAGTTTATGACTTTTTTACACGAAAAACCTATTTTTGATAGTTCGGGGACTAGCCACAAACCCTATTTTCCCTGGTGTAACTCCCCAAATACAATGAACCACAAGCTGGATTTTTAACCACTTAAGATACTTGGGTATGTTTTATCGATTAAGGAATAGAAATTTCACGGTCTGAATCATTATAGAAAACAAAGTTATAGTGAAAATGGTGGGGTGACACGTAAAATAACATACCTTATAAATCACCATCAAAGAATTTATCCTTCCTTGCATTTAAGCCTTCTTTTCTTCACCTTTCCTCGATATTTGGCTTATATATCCTTGGTTCCTTGTAGACGCATATGGATATTCAATGTTCTCAAGTGTGATTAGATAAGAGGCCTTGCCTCTTATTTATGCTCTCAAAGTAGCTTCCTTAGAAACATCTTCTTGGTCACTTGGTCCACTTTCCTTGGTCCACTTTCCTTATTTTGGGGTTAACCCATATAATTTCTCCATTAAATTTATTATTTAGATACTTTATTTTGTATTCACTTTGAATTATGGTACACTCATCACTTCCTTTATTATTTACCTTTAAAATCCCTTAAAACACTTTGACTAGAGATGACATGTGAGGGTCCTTCCAACCCGATAAGGCCATAACTCTCAAACCCGTAGGAGTTATGTGACATTCCAAAAAACCACCAGAAATGGAATGACATGTAATATTCATATAGAGATAGTATTGTATGAAAATATATCATAACACATACGCAATTTACCCATCAAACAAACTTGGGTCCATTACCCAAACCTTAGGTCTCAACTTCTCATGGCCATAACTCTAGCGTGAGGGTTATGTGACGTTCTACATACCACCCGAATGGCATGATAAACAATATACATCTAGGATAGTTTCATAACAATTTCCTTGATCTTCATCTCGGTATTATACATACAAGCATGGGTCCTCCAATGTTTTCAGGATAACTCAATCCATAAAATAACTTCTAGGTGAGGTTTCACCGTAGGGATACACTTTGGAGTTCATCCATTTGTGCACAGTATCATTAAGCATTGAACACCATAAGGGGACCACTTTGGAGTTCATCCATTTGTGCACATTATCAATCATGATAAGACAATAATGAGTCATCTATATATTTTTCCAACAATGCATCATATACCAATGAAACCACATCGATCCATCTTCATCATGTGTCAATGACAACTCATTGATCCATCTTCATCATATCAATGACAACTCATTGGTCCATCTTCATCTATGCATTCTGATCAAGGAAAATACATATTGTATTACATCAATCATCAATCAATCAATCCTTTGACATCAATCAATATCTTGACATCAATCAATGACAACAATCAATCAAACCATTGGCATAAATGATAACATGATCCAACAGAGAAGAGGATCCCATTCCTTGGGTTGATCAGGTTTAGGGGAAAGAGAGATGATGGATTGGCATAGCCGTGGGAGTTATCTTGTTGTACATTTTACTCATTATTGGAGTGTTGAGTGGACATTATCCAACCATAGTGGTCATCCTTTCTTGTGGAGTCAAAGCCCTAGATCCAGAGTGATGTGCTATTGATAGAGCTAGAGAAACACGGTCTACGGTTGGGTTCAACATATGTCATCTCTATCGACTTCTGTGATTGATTATAAGATAAGTTCTCTTATTCACAATGTTTATTTCCTATTAAATGTTGAGTTTAATTAACGTGTATGATTAAATTGGTTTGCATTCATGAATTTAAAAATTTTGGTAGTTACATAAGAGTTTTTATCATGCTACATGCATCCATTTTTCATTGGTATAAGATTTTTTCATTTTTGCATGGTAATGAGTACATTATATTTCTCAACAATGGATTCTCCCCTTTTCTCATTGACTTGAAATTCAACATACTAGCTTACTTATTGAGCACTGGATGTTCATGTTCATTGCAAAAGATCTCTGAGCAAATATTCATTGTTTGGTGCTTTTGTATTTAGTCAATTTTATAAATTTTATTTTTCTTCTTTGTTAGGGTTGGTCTATGATTTTCTTGAATTGAAGGGTTCAACCATGCATCTACAAACCATTAAAAACTACATTTGACCTATCAATGTTGGTTGGATCCTTAAAATTGAAGTGTCATTTGGGATATAACAATGGATAATTATCTCTTGTGGGATACTGAGAACAACATAAATATTAGGAATAAATTGACCACCAACAAATTCTAAGATCCAACATTCAAATATACATAAAAGGATCATGAAAATTTTCCAAGGAAGTAATCAATAGATTAATTACTCTTATTATTTAGGACATTAATCAACCTTATAAGTTTAACCATCCTACATATGGAAATGTTTTGTTTATCAATATCCACTAATAATGTGGAACAAAGGAAACAAATGGGACTCCTTCATAATATGATCTCTACAAACCAAAATTTCATTGACATTATTTTTTGTAGTCCCAAATGATTTGTATATCATTGATCCCAAAATACGTTGATTTAAGAATATATGAATCAACTAGATACCACCTTATCTACTCAGTGAGAAACCTACTTGAGATCGTTGTTTTGGAAAAACTAAATTTATATTAAAAACAATGACCTAACTTAGATGATTGAATTATATTTATAATATAAAGGAAAAACATAAAGGAAAAATAAAATGAAAATATGACTGGAAATTGCCAACACTAATTTATATCTACATCTTAGTATAGTGACCAAGTTTACTCATTTCTATCTACCTACCCTAACCTACTAGTGATGCAATTAGTTGTAGTGAACAAATAGATTCACGATACCACATGTAGCATGAATATAGAAACAACATACCACCCCAACACATCCACACTACTAAAAGAGAAAGAGAGGAGAGTAGAGTCTCCACTTAATTTTAGGGCCATATCATGAAACACTCAAAATTAGGGTGTTTCCAAATATAATAAATTCAACCTTAGACATCTTGAATAGGATTTATAAAGAGGAATAGAAGAGTATATATAAAAAATGGAGTGACCTCAAGGCATAAAATAAATTTGTATTAGCCATTAAATTACCTATGCCATAAAGAACTATCATACCATACATTTTCATTGCATGCTATTGGTTTGATAATAATGTTACTACATGTTTTTAGACCCAAAATGACCCTTTACTACACAACTTACCAACTAAAATTCATGGTACCATAAAGGAATCCATGATATAGATAATTTCAAATGACTAGGAGGGTTAATGGGGATTAAATCAAGTCATATATGTAAATAGTAATCCCCAAAGGAGTTTGGGTATCTATGGACCTAATTTAAGGCATCTTGAGTGACGATGGACCCAAGTGGGGGGTTTGTGCTCTTTTATTGACCCATGAATATAGCAAATTCCCTAGATGGGTGCCCCAAGGGAACAAAATGAGTTAAAATAGTGACTAGGGACTAGATACCAATGGGGGAACATGGGACTTAAGGAACCCACCCAAGTTCTATACATCCTAGTAAGGTACCACATCTAAGGTTTGGAGAGAAGGTGATCGATAAAATTGGGGTAGTAGTTGAGAGGTATTGTATAATAATTGAGAGGGTCACACATGAATTTAACATAGGGGTAGACCACACAAGGCACCTAAGTGGGTACGAATGTGTGAGTTCCCACATGTGAATTTCATACACCACATTTTGTTAGAAAAATAGGATTACAGATCAATAAAATAAAACAAATGTAGAAATAAAACATAGAAGATACAAAATACAATAGAGACACAGATATACATGGTTCACACAGGTGGGATACGTCCACCAGAGAAGTTTCCAAGTCCTTCCTTTATTATTATCCAACAAATGAAGGGATACAACCTATAACATAACCGCTGCAACTTTCTCTTCTTTTTCTCACAGTCTCCTCTCTCAAAATATAATATTCACTCACTCACACAACTGCAATACAATTCCCTCATACATAAAATAAGGTTTCCTTCTAGAGAAAAAATCCCTGACATAACTTTTACTATCATATCTGCAACCTTATAATGAATATTCCAGATTGGCTATGAAATTAGAATATTTTACAAGGATTTTTTTTTCCAAAATTTCACTTTGGGGGCGCTACCCCTGAATCCCCAACCAAGGGGGGGAATCCAAATTTTTTTTCTGCTCCCCCTGGACCCCCTTGGTGAGATAAGTGGGCGGGAAATCCCCCACATTCCCACCCATCAAGTAATGGAGTCCAAACGTGGTTGAAACAAGACCTCTAAATCAAGAAGATAATCATGATCCACAAAAAAAAAATCCCACATGGAGACTGATCACAACAACTCCACTATTGTTTTACTTGTTGGACTATGATCCACCTTGGATCTGGAAAATTTATCATCTTCACCTTCATTCTTGAAGGCCAAAAAAAATTAAGGAGGAACTCAAATTCTCTATTGTTACTACCTTTGTTAACATGTCTGTATGATTCTAGCTAGTATGCATCTTTTCCAACTTCAATTGTCCATCTTCCAAAAACGATCGTATGAAATGGTACCTAATTTATATATTCTTAGTATTAGAATGGAATATGGTTGATTTATTTATAAGATGGATGGCACTCTGGATGTCATAGTACAACCTACTATTCTCTTTCTTCTTTCTTAATTCCTCCATAAACCTCTATAACCAAATCATCTCTTTACTAGCCTCTATAGCAACAACATACTTTGATTCCATTGTTGAAAGTGAAACAACCTTTTACAGTTTTGAAATCCAACTTACTGTTGTTCCACCTGCAGTAAAAACACACCTTGTGGTGCTCCTCCTTCTATATTTATCACCCACCATATCTAAATCAACATATCCCTATAGAAAAGTGTCTAAACATCCAAGACATAATGCATAAGTAGTAGTACCTCTCAAATACTAGAGAATCCACTTTACTTCCTCCCAATGTTCTTTACCTAGATTGTTCATATACATGCTCATAATTCCCACTACATTTGAAATATATGGTCTTGTGCACACCATAGCATACATCAAGTTGCTACTTGCTAATGAATAAGGGACCCTAGACATGTATTCTATCTGCTCTTGTGTCTTGGAACAAATTTCCTTGGTTAATTTGAAATGGATGGCCAAAGGTGTACTAATTGGTTTTTCATTTTGCATTCTAAACCCCTCCAATACCTTCTCTATGTACTCACCCTGAGACACCACCAATTTGTGATTTTTCCTGTCTCTTGTTATTCTCATATCAAGGATTTTCTTTGCAGCACCCAAATCCTTCATTGAAAATGAATTAGCTAATTTATTTTTTAGCGCATTTATATCCTGCATGTTAGACCCTACAACACGCATGTCATCTAAATACAATAACAAGATAATATAGCTTCCATTTTCTAGCCTCTTAAAATAAACATGGTGATCAAAATGACATCTACTATAACCTTGTTCTGTCATAAATCTGTCAAAATTCAAATACCACTTCCTTGGAGCTTGATTTAGGCCATAAAATCTCTTCTTCAACCTGCATACCAAATTCTCCTTTCCTTTGACTTCATACCCCTATGGTTGTTGCATGTAAATATATTCCTCCAAATCCCCATGGAGAAAAGTTGTTTTTACATCTAACTGTTCAATATGAAAATATTCTACTGCCACAAGACTTAAAATAGTCATAATTGAAGTCATTTTAACAACATGAGAAGATATTTCATCAAAATATATACATTTCTTTTGTGCAAACCCTTTTACAACAAGTCTAGCCTTGTATCACTTTTTCCCTCCATATTCTTCCTTCAACCTATATACCCATTTATTATACAATGCTCTTTTTCCAATGGGAAACTAAACCAAATCCCAAGTTTGGTTGTTTATCAAGGAATCCATTTCCTCTTCCATTCCTTACTCCCACTTCATTTTTATGTCTACCTGCATTGCCTCTTCATAACTTTCTGGTTCACCAGGATCAATCACTATTAAATAATACAATGAAGGAGAGTATCGTTCAGGGGATCTATTTAACTTGGTATATCTTCTAACAACATTTGCAATAGTTTTAGGTACCTGTTACTCCTGTTGTTGTAAATTTTGATTTTCTGGTACCTTTGGAATTTCATTTTCTTTGATTTCATCAAGCATTGTGTATTCTATGTTTTCCTTTTCCTGTTTCTTTCCCTGCAACTGATCTCTGCACATGACATTTTCATTGAATACCACATCTCTACTCCTAATGATTTTATGATTTTCATAATCCGATAAGAGATAACCAAAATCATTAAAACTATATCCAACAAAGGTACACTTCTTGGATTTTTCCTCAAGCTTTGTTCTATTTTCTTTATAAATATGGACAGATGCTTCACAATCAAAGGTCTTAAAATGAGTAGTTTACCTTTTTACCCGTCCATGCCTCCTCTAGAATGCCACCATCCAAGGATCTTGAAGGCTATTTTTTTATTAAGTAAACATCAATATATACAACATCTTCCAAACACTGTAAGGGAAACCCAACATGCAATAAGATACTCCTTGCACGTTCCATGATTGTCATGTTCATTCCTTCTGACACACCATTTTCTTGTGGTGTTCCTAGAACTACATTCTCTCTAAAAATCCCATGGTATGAACAGTAGTTATCAAACTCCTTGCTGCAATATTCACCTCCATTTTCTGATCTAAGACACTTCAACCTTTTTCATGTCTCATTCTCAATCAAATATTTGCATTTCTTGAAAGTGTCAAAAACATCATTTTTTTTTCGAATGCAATAAACCCAAGATTTTCTAGTTGCATCATCAATAAAAGTAACATAATAATGAGAGACACCAAGAAATGATACCCAATCTAGTCCCCATACATCTATATGAACAAGCTCTAACTTTTCACTCTTATTTTCCTTCCTGACTCTGATAAATCTAACTCTCTTATGTTTTCCATAAATATAGTTCTCACAAAAATCCAAATAAACTTGTTTAAGATCTGGAAACAAATTCCTTTTGTGAAGTATCTATATCCCCTTCTCACTCATGTGTCCAAGCCTATGATGCCACAATGTTGTATCCACACTTGTATAAGCTAAAGAGATTGAATATGAAGCATTACCAATACATAAATACAATGTACCTACCTTCTCTCCTTTTGCAATTACCAATGATCCTTTAGTGACCTTCCACACCTTATCTATAAATGTAGATATATAAACTTCACTTCCCAACTATCCTATTAAAATTGTATTTATTCTCAGAACTAGTATATGTCTCACATCTTTCAGTAACCATTGGTTTCCATTCTTTTTCTTTATTCTCACCTTACCCATTCCAACAATTTGACATGGTTCATCATCACCCAAATAAACTTGTCCAAAATCACCTTGACATTCTCATCCTCCTATCAAGGATTGTATCCTCATGCAATTATGAAAGATATTCTAGCGAGAAGTCATCTATGGAATGAATATGAACATGCTCTCCTTGATCATCAATCAAAGGAGGCTCATACAATATCAAATTCTCAACATTAACAACTACATACATTTGCATATAAGGAGGAAAATCCAAATGGAAGGCATTGTTACCAATCTTTTCAAGAAGCTTTAAAGGTCCATATCGAATTGGTTTCAGTTTTTTACCTTCTCCTTTAATCCTCTCTTTGCTAATGTAAATGCAAACTTCATCTCCAACTTGAAAACTGTGATCAACACAATGCTTGTCATGTCCTTTCTTGTACTTGGCTTGACTCTTTTCCAACTGATCTTGTACTATTTGATGCAACAACTGAATTTTTCCAATGAACTTCTTTTCTCTATTAATGTCATAATGACCATCAATAGAAATATCCTTCCCAAAGATAAAATCTAAAGGATATTTTGGAAAATAACCAAAACATGCCTCAAATGGAGATGTTTGTGTCGAAGAGTGCTTAGCTCGGTTGTAAGCATGTTGAATGTAGTGTAGGTGCTCATCCCAAAGCTTAAGATGTTTGTTGCAATAACCACGAAGAAGATGTACTACTGTTATATTCACCACTTATGTTTGAACATCATTTTTTGGATGAAATGTTGTGCTCTTTTCAACTTGGTATCCATGAGTTCCCATAAGCTTGACCAAAAGTTCCCAATAAATCGAGAATCTTGATAAAAAACAATGGATTTGGGTAACCCAAAATGTACCCAATCATGCTGAAAAAACATTTGTTTCATTTCTTCAGCTGTAACTTGCTTCTTACAAGACATCAAAATACACATTTTGTTGAAACGGTCAACCACAACATAAATATAATCATTATTTATTTTTTACATAGGTATACCTCCTACAAAGTCCATGGAAATGCTTTCCCAAGGATGAGAAGGAACTGGAAGTGGAGTATACAAACCCAAATTTCTATTGCTAGGATTACTTTTAGCACATAAAGAACATCCTCTTACATATCTTGAAACAATTTCATTCATTTTAGGCCAATAACAATACCCAGTACTACATATGGGCGGATTATTCCACAAAAAATTTCCACGGTTCCACTAGTTTCATCATTTTTTTAAACAGGGCGGGATTTTCGTCGATATTGCCATGCAAGTTCGTCGCAATGTCCACGAAAATATTAATTTAACCTAGTCTATATTTTCGTCGCTATAGCGACGAACTTTCGTGGCAATATCGACGAAAATTTTGCCTATCTCATTGGTCGGTGTTAACAACTAGTTGACTATTTTATCTATATATACATGACTTTAAGAGACTTTGTGACACAATTGCTATAGTTGTGACACTGTTCTTGGCTTTTGTTTGAGCTGTTTATTTTTCATGTCACCCACTGGTTGAACAAATCCAATTCTTGATCTACATAGCTCGGATTTTGAACTTGCAAGGTTAGTATGTTATTTTTTATTGATGTACTCATATAACTTGTAATTTTTTTTTTCAAATGTCCAATTTGCATTTAGCTTGTTTTTTCCTTCATAATATATTATAATATGTGTAGTACCATATTTCATGTCTTTGGTTTTAATTGGATCTAGTTATTATATTCTATGGAAAAGGGTATGTGGATTCCATAATATTCTAGGTTTATGTAATCCACATACCC
>SNQJ01S0053198.1:50676-62448 GCA_010110895.2 Picea sitchensis
GGATTTCGGGGTTCGCTACTTCAAAGGTTAAAGTTCCTTTGATCTTTGATTTCCCAGTCTGCGAAACTCCGAAATGGAGTCTTTGTTGATGTCCCTGTTTTGCATTTCACAACTTCGAGACTCCTGTGATGAAGAGTCTCGACTCTTGACTCCTCCAACTCCCGGTATCCGAAACTCTAAAATGGAGTTTAAGTCATGGTTTTGCATTTCGCGATTTTCTGACGTGAGTTGCTTCCTTGACTCCTGGAGTTTACGCTTTTGAATGGGATCCAATGATCACTTGTTGAACTTTCCATTGCCATGCCATTATCCCTACGTTGTTGGTCGTGATCTTTGCCATAAATGACAAACACGCATACTCTACACCATCTCTTCTGATCTTATTGAGTTTTCTCTGTTGCATCTTCCCAAAATACTTCTGGTGCTTGCCTGGCATATTCTTCCCGTACTTAAGCCATCGTTGTTGTTGTACTTGCCATCAATGACAAGAATACACTGCGTGTAAAACATGCCAACAACTAACCCAATAGTTGTGGGGACCATCCCCAGGAGAAGAAGAGGTTGAGACACCCTCAGAACAATCCATGGAAAGCAGGCTTTTGCTTCAAATTAGACTCCTGTTGGAAGCTATAGTTACATCTAGTGAGCTAGTTCACTTGTCGACACCACAACTAGTAGGCTTGATCAAAGCCTCTAATATTCACTTGGAGCAAAGAATTCAACAAGTTAGAAACCAAGATGAATTTTATAGACATGAAGGGATGATGGCACAAAAATAATAGATGCATGAGGAATATTTAAAACTCCATGAGGATCAGAAAATGGGGAAAATGAAGGAAAAGTTAAAAGAGGTATGGCCGAATTTCAATAGAGAAACACCTTAGATGTCAGAGTTCAGCACAACCGAAGAGCCAAAAAAGCAGCTTGAATTAGTCTAGGAAGCATGGGAGGTGACAGCAGACCGAGCAGAGGAACTCCAAGAGAAATTGGATGGAATGAAGTTGAAGGTCGAGGCATAGCCCAGAGAACTCCAACAACAACTGGAAAGAGTTGTATTGGAAGGAAACAATGCCAGAGATGTGTTGTATAAGAAGACTGTTGAGTGAACTACAATTTTCAAGGAAGCCACTGATTGAATGGGGGTGATAACTCAGTGCAAACAAGTGTTGGATGAATTATGCACAAAAATCTAGACCCTCAACGAAGAATCTATCAAATCATAGGATCCTATGGAACAACAAGAAACAATTGATGAGATCAATCATGCCGACAACACTTTGAATTCCCTTTTTGAAGCTCAAACAGTGGCCAAGAAGGAACTAAGAGCCTTTCGTCTAGTATTACAAACTGAATACCTTCAGATGCAGAAGGTGGAGATACTAGTGTATGCAGAATGGGATGCTTTATCGCATCAAATCCAAAGGAGTTCAACACCAGTGCAACTCAATAGTTTGTAGAAGAAGCCTCATTGGTTTCCAGGAAGTGGCAAGAAAAAATGAACATTTTAAGGAGATCAGAGAGAAATCCCTGGAACTAGTGTCAGAGTTGGGCCCTTCGTTTGAAGGAGCCAAGGGAGAAACAGGTCTAGTCAAGGATGGAAGCCCACCAAAAGAAGAAAGAAAAGCAACAAAAGGATCAGATGCCAAATCAGAGGCCACAAAAAAACCAAAGACTTGAATCGAGGCAAGTCAATGATTGTGGTCGGGGCCTATTGGGCCCTTTATTTTGATGAATATAAGTTGCGCAAGCTACCACGAAGTCAGAAAACCAAGAAAAGGAAGGAAAATAAGGCTGAGCGAAAGATCATGCAACAAAAAGGCGTTGGAATATAAAATAGTTAGAGGTCAGTGTACAATCAGTTTTTGGAGGAGAAATTGAAATATAATCAATAAGAGGAGAGAGCTCTCAGGTTCTCAAGTTGAAAAAGAAGAGGATTGTAATCGGGTTGGGTAATGAGAGTTGAGTAGTAAGAATTGGTTTTTGAGCCAGATGCAGATTGTAAGGAGAAATATTCTTGTATTACTGTAGAGGTAGTAAGGGAAAGGGGCTAGAAAGAATACGATCTGGTATGGTACTATTTTGAGATGTACTTGTTTGTTCTCTTTGGTATGAATTTTCATATGACTGATATATGTTGCACATGTATTTTGAGTAATGAATCTATTATAATAGAATGTTGATGGAGATACAATTTAAAAAAAGAAGACCCTTGTCTATGATGATTTATGTGTCCATAGAATGATATTATGTTATGTCTATTATGCATGATGCTTCTGTATTTATTTATGATGTTCTATGCAACTATTTTATTTTTTATTTGGTTATGAGGTGTTAAAGATTCTAATATGATTAAAATATCTTGCACAAGAATGGTAGTAATCTTGATAACTTGTAGATATGAYTAAGCCTTMTTCTTACCCTTTCCTAATTCTCATGTCTCGGTCATGCTTCGGGTGAGRCTTCTTCCCTTTCGGGAAGATGAAAATGCCAATGCACTAGACTACATTGATACCCTTTTTTTGGTAACCTGAAGAGGACCATGGTCTGACAACTTTGAGCCAACAATAATACTATCGACCAATTATCGATAAAGTGTAGCATCAACTACGGGTGTTTGATAAGTTTTGGTAATATTGACTCCACATTAAAGAGTAGCAAAAGGATTGAAATCAACCATCTTAAATCTCGTCAACAGATCCATCACTAAGTGGTAATACTTGAAGACCCAAAGAATAATGTCGAGTACCAAAATCTATCATGTCATAGGAGTCATCAATATATTTCTTCAATCGAAGGATGATATCATTATTATTGCCAGTAGTGAATAAGTCATCTACATATACAACAAAAAGAAAGGTGTCCCCATTGATATGGAGTACATACAAGTTGTGATTAGATTCACAACATTTGAAACCAAGTCGAAGAAAGAAATTGTCGATCTTAGCATACCAGGCTTGGGGATCCTACTTCAAACCATAAAGCGAATTCTTAAGTCGAAAAAAAAAATTGAATATGTCACAAAATTAGGTGGGTGTTCCATGAAGAAATGTGATCTTCACATCCATCTGATGGATTTTCCATCCAAATGAGAAGCAAGGGAAAGAATTGTTCGAACAAATTTAATCTTTGCAACAAGGGAAAAGGTTCCAATGTAGTCAATGCCTTTTTGTTGAGAAACTACCTTTGCAACTAGGCATGATTTATATCTCTCAACAACACCTTCAGAGATAAATTTGGTGTTGTAGACCCATCAAAACTTTAGAATGTTCTTTCCTTGCAGTTAAGGGACCAATTCCCAAGTGTGATTCTTCGACAAAGAATCAATTTCTATCTGCATAGTCTTCTCCCATTCAGGTCATCCTTCGACATATGAGTAGGTAACAAGATTATAAGTTTCAAGTACATGAGTCATCATGTAAACACTGGAATGTTTCTTTTTACTTCGAGTTTGTCATGTGGAAGAGGAATCTCCAACATCAGCTCCAACAACTTCAATTATCTTGGAAACCCATTTGGTTAGACAAGAAATAGGTGAACTACGGTTCGTTTCAACAGGTCGATTAGAAGTTAGAGGGGCTTCAGTCAATGAACTAGTCAAAATAGAGGACAACGAACTCGTCGACTCAAAGGTCGATAGTCTCGAAGAAAAATGAACAATGTTCGACTGTCTAGTCGAAGGACTAGAGTATGGAACAAGAGAACTACTGTTAGAGACAACATTAAAGGGATCATTCTGTAGCAATCCATAAGAGGTATTCAAAAAATTAATGCCAAAAGTATTCTCATCAAACCATGCATTTAATTTGATAATGATTTATCATTTGACAAGATTAAACAGTCGATAAGATTTTGACTCTTCAGAGTAGCCTATCATGATGTAAGAATGACTCTTTGCATCCAAATTCTTTCTGTAATAATTATAATTTTGAGCCCAAGAAACACATCCAAACACATGGAGGTGGTTGAATGAAGGATTATTTCTACACCATCGGTTAATTGGAGTCATGGAAGGAAAAAATTGAGTTGATATGTGATTGAGAAGATAATTTTCACAATACACTTCTTTAGTCCATAAGCGAGGAGGAAGATATTTAGCCTGCAAAAATCATCTAGCCATTTCAAAAAATGTCTGATTCTTGCATATTATGATGTCATTCTACTAAGATCTATGAGGCATTGACCTCTGAAAGTCAATACCAGATCGAAGTAGGTATTCTTCAAAATGTTAATTACATACTCAACACCATTATTTGATCTCAAACACTTGATGGGTCGACCACATTGATTTTCAACAAAGGCTCTAAATTCCTTGAACTTTTCAAAGACAAAGTTTTTACTCTTCATAAAGTAAACCAATGTAAAGTGAGAGAAATCACCAATGAAAGTAAAAATATACCTTGCACCTACCAATGGAGGTAGATTGATGCAACAAACATCATTGCGAACCAGCTCCAATAGGTTCTAAGCTCGACAGGCTTTTCCATATTCAAATGGTTCTTGATGATGCTTCCCAAGCACATAACCCTTACAGAGTCCTTCAAGGGGAAACACCTTCGGTAAACTAGTAACCATGTTCTGAGTTTAAATTTCCTGTAGACTTCAGAAATTCAAGTGTCTAAGTCGCTCATGCCAAATTCAAATTCTCTCATCAATGTGAGAAACAAGTGTAGTTGGTTCAATGTTAGTTGAGCCATGTCACATAATTTGTAGAAACTATTTGTCTAGTCGAGAAGCATATTGATGACAATTGACTTGCCTTTCTTCAAATCATGAACATAGAAATGATATGGAAAAAGTTCCACAATATTACTTGTCTATGTTAACTAAGCAATAAAAAACTTATTCACACTTAGATTTGGCACATGATAGACATAAAAAATCTTATGATGTCGATAGGTAACATAACCCTGACTAGAAACATCTAGAGGAAAATCATCAATAACATATATTTTCCTCTCCTTAGCTTCATCCAACCACATGAACAAGGAGGCTATTGGACATACTGTTATTGATGTATTGTCATTGATGTCAACAACCGATGATGCACATGAAGCTCAGAAGGGAAAATGTGGTGCAAAAATGTGATCGAGATCAAAATCCCCACAGGACAAATCGGGACCATTGATACACATGTGCCAGATCAATGATAGGGATGAATTGCGGGGAGAAAAAGAAGAATTAAAAAAATCGCTAGTTCTAATCCATCAATTGGTCTTGATCGTCAGATCTCATAAACTCAAATATCGATGACTATGGTTGATCCAACAAACAATCAAATTAGTTCAGATTAATTCGTGACCGTCGGATGCACAAGCGCCAGATCAATGACATGGATAGATTGTGGAGAGTGAAAGGAGAATTAAAAATCATGCTATTTCCAATCCTACAATTATTCAAGACCGCCAGATCTTATAGCTTCAAATATTGACGATTGTGGTTGAATCACCAACAAACACACAACTTCAAATTGTGGAGCTTGGGTAACAAATTAAACCACTCACAAGTTGTGGTTCCACAATCCACATCAACCGTCGATGGTCACTCGACAATAGATCTACGGTTGGAATCAATTCCATTATCAACGAAGGGTTTCCATTGCGGAACTCAACGATAGTCTTAAAATTCGTGCTAGTTGAAGACCTCACAATCATCCTTCATTGTTGATATGCTTCGAGAGTCTTCTTTTCCGATGGATCATTCTAAAGTGGAAGGATGGTATAAGATAGAAGAAGAGTCGTTGGATTTAATCCAAGGAAAAACAATATCATAGATAGATCAAGTCGTCGATCTAAAACCATGATCAATGAACAACATTCGTTTTGGGTTAAAAGTTGTGAGGAAGTTACACTTCGAGGAATATTACTTCAAAAGTATTTTGAAGTCGAGAGATCAAATTATTCGAAGTCCCAAAATCCAAAAATATGAATTAAGTCTCAACCGTCGATCTAAGATACATTTCAGATAGTATTCTGACCGTTAGATCAAGGAAATGAATATGTGTCACATCGGGAGATCTACGTCAGTAGACCATGTCAACAAGAACATGTGACATACCACGTCAGTAGACCATGACAACAAGGACACATGGCACAGTCAGATAATGACAAGTGTCAAGATGAAATCAACAGATGAGGTACATGTAAATCACGAATCTAAGTGATACATGGCTACTAATCGGCCCATGCCATATCATCAAGTGATGTCACCAAGTTACGTTACTTCAAGAGTTTTACCACCAGAAAATGCCCAAAGTCCCGAAGTGGAAATGAGTCATCCGATTTAAAAAATACTTCAGATGCATTCTCAACCGTTGATCAAAATATAGCGGAAGGATAGCATAAGTAGAATAGCCGAACTACCAAAGTAAATGGTGGCCATCCGTCTCAATTCTTGATTAAGTCCCAACCATTGGATTAAGCAGTGAAAGGATGAGTGTAAGGATCAAATCTGGCCATTGATCTGGTTCCGCAAAATATACGTGAAACATCCGATCTGTTTGGAAAAATCGTATTCGGAAGATTTGAAAGGAAAAAGTACCGAATTCCCAAAGGGTGAATTTCTGAAGTCCTGAAAATCATCTATTTCATCGAGAGATTAAATCGTGATTGTTGATTTTAATAAGCGCTCAAGCGCTCGTTTGGCCTAATGTCGGGTCACCGTCGTTGGTCACATGGAATAAAATATATAAAGGAAAAAGATAATGCGTCGCTAAAGTTGATAAGCCCATGGTTTTGCATTATCCATCACATGTAATGGTTTGAAGGAAGCACCTCTGCAGAACTCAGTTTCTGAAATAATTGTAGAGATTCAGGATYGAGTTAAAAGATAAAATTTATCCATATCTGTGATCAATCTATGAAAATCCTTCACGGTAAGAATAATAAACTATGATTATGGTTAAGTTAGACAAAGAGGTGCGATGGTCCAAATAAAGGGACAMAGTGTTTCAAACTCATGCCGTTTTGAAGAATACATAAACAAGAAAGAGTGGTGAGTAGAAGGTGTCTTTGCAGTCCAGATTGGAAGATAAAAAACAAAAGMAGATTCCAAGAAGGAAAGTGGAAKATACTTATGCATTRAGGGTGGAAGGGAGGAGCATGGAAGGATTCATATCCTTACCAAGAAAATTGTAATTTACAAGGGAGTTGGTGCTTCCTAGGGTYGGTTCCCTAAATACAAGGGAGTTGGTGCTTCCTAGGGCCTGGTGCCCTAAAATTGAGGGAGTTGGTGCTTCCTAGGGTTGGTGCCCTAAATAAGGGGATTGGTGTCTCCTAGAGTTGGTTCTCTAAAGAGGATTGGTGTCCTTCACTATTCTTTATAAAACTTGTAATTGATGTTAAATTTATTTATATAATTGATTTTGCATACAATTCATTGTTGATTTACTGTGGTGATCAATAAAATACAAAAAGTAACTACTAATTGTTGAAAAAGGGTAATACTGATTCACACCCCCCCCCTCAGTATTCCAACAGAGGCATCCTTAGCCACGTGATGAGTGCACCCAAAGTTGGCCACCCATTCATTTTGTGTAGAATGAGACTACAATTCGCGAGAAGTTACAAGTTGGAAGGTGAAATTATTAGTGGATCAACGTATAATGGACACATCTCCTTCAAGGAATTTAATATTCTCCTCTAAATCATATATCCTTTTATAGTAGACTTTCTCCACATGTCCATTATTTCCATAGTACTGACATGTATTCTTTTCTCAACTTTGTTGGGGTGCATTTGTCTATCTCTACGATTTCTGGTCATGGTATGGAAGTTTCTATGTAGAGGAATCAAACTGTACTCTATCCCTAGGATCCATATTTCCCTTTCCATTGGGCAAGTGGGCCTGATGTTTACCGCCAAGATTTCCTTCTTCAAGCCGTCTGTGATGATCAATAATTAAAATACCACATAAAGATTAAAATGTGTAATCCTTACCATCTTCCTTTTGTTCTTTCCAGTTGGTGTGGAAATTCAACACAAACATGTCAAATGGTGTTCTCAAGTTCATCAAAGAAAAAATGATGAGTTTTCCATCCTTCTTCTGATAGTTCTTTCCACATTCACCCAATTTCAATTGGATTTCTTTGACACATGCCAAATAGTCCTCCATTTTTTTCAAAAGAATGAGGATTGAGAGAGATCAACTCTTTCTTCAACTGTATGACATGGCTCTCATCRACTCATTCAAACAATGAATTAAACTTCTTCTAGAATTTATGAGGGTAGTCGATTCCACTAAGGTGAAATTGAATCTCTCGAGATATGTAAGTCATGATGACCCCTACAACCTCATCCTTATTTCCATCATCAAAAAAAAAAAAATTGGTCATCTGTTGGATTTGGAATCACAACCTTCATATACTACCACAATCCTTTGCTCTTTAGTAGGGTTTCCACATGTAGTTCCCATACAACATAATTTGATTCATTCAGAATAGTAAGATCAATACCTGAAGCCATATTCAATCTCTAGACACAAATTGGTCTATTTCAATAAGTTCCAATCAACAAACCATCAACCCATAGTCAATCACACAACAAATCAGACTCAATAATGTTTTCATATAATAGGTCGAGGTTTTAAACCATCGGCTCTGATATGATGTTGGGGAATAGGGTGGAACACGACATGAAATAGATAATACAATACTGTAGATAATTGAAGAGGAACAAAAACATTGAATACATAGTTGTTGTCTAAAGACACTTTTATAGCACTTAAGCAAGGCACACTGCAATCATAGCATTACTATGCATATTGGATCTTGATATTCTGATCACCATGATAAAAAGTCCCAAGGGGTATGATTTTTATAGCCTCAAGATGTAATCGATTTCCATATAATCTAGAAGATATCATCCACATACAATCGTCGACGATTAGCATTGACTATGCTAAATCTACATTGTCAAGTCGAATTGACAAGGATGTTCAACCCGTCAACCTCCTATGCGTCCAAATCATAGTCGTTTTTTGCGTTGTTCGATCCACTGCATGATTATATTCAACTATTGGTTGACTGTCAAACCGACAGAAATGAGGGCTACTCAACCAACTAGTGTAGTGTGATGGTCAATCATGTGACTGGATATATCCAGGTGTAGTTTGACCAATCGATCGACTAAACCCAGGTGATGTGTGATGAACCATCAATTCTTGATGTTCCAATGTTGTCATTGGTTGTTGTTCTTAGATTGGATTCTGGTGACCTTCACCCTAACTTACTTCTCTTTGAATATTTATAATGTATTTTGGCCATCAATTACTCTTTTTACCTCAAACATTAGGGGGAATCTATTATAGCATCAATTTCCACCATTGAAGCATTGATGATTGTCTTGTTCTTGTGTCTATCCTACTTGCAGACACATTTTCCCCATACCTCATTTGGATCATCTAAAAAACACTTTTTTAGAACTTGTATATGCTCTATCAGTTATGCAACACACATATACATAGGTTTCTCAAAGGAAAGTCATGTACATGCCATTAAATGCTCAAAAAACATATTTTTGCATAATTGCAAGTTGAGTTACGGGATTGGTTAGTTACCTAACTTCATTTACCTATACACAATTGTCTCTAACTGAATATAAATGACTTAAATAGAGCATGAATACAAGGATAAAGGTAATGAATAAATTCATATGAAAGCAAACTAATGTTGGCTAATCCCCACCATTTATGCAAGCCCTTGAACCTACCTTTCTTTGCTAGTTCTCATACCTAGAAACCCTTTTTTCTAATCATCTCTGAACACTACCTTATTTTACTAAGAAACCCTCTTTGGTTCTCTTCAATTCCATTGGTGTATCATAGGATGCGATCTACCATATTTGTAGAATCTTGGGTGGAGGGACCCATGGTCCTTTCGATAGAGTAATGATGCAACATAGAAGGTAATGACTTAACCTTTGGATTGTTGACTTAAATATAAATATGCTCATTACTTCAATACATTGTGTTCTGAATGCTTAATTCATAGTTGAATGCTTATTGTTTAGAACATTCATTTCAATGAATCTTTTTATATTTGATCAAAATGATTAGTTAGTTATTAATATAACTATTTTTTCTTGTATTCTTGTATGCATAAGTTTTGTAGGTTTCAAAAGAAGCAATTGAGAAGGAGCGAGAGGATTTCAGATTTTGGATCTACACCAAACATAGAAACTCAAGTGAGTTCACCTTTCCCTCTTTTGAGAAATTTAGTTATTTTGATTAAATTAGGTATAGAATATTTGTTGCTTGATGTTACTGGAATTTGCTTATATTTATATGGTTATTGATCTGTTTGGGTATTCCCACAACTTGTTGAGGCCACAACAACCCCCCTTTACTTTTTCTTTCACAAGCAAAAGGAAAGGTCCCCCCTATTAAAATTTCTTCCCTAATTATTAATCCCCTACTTATTGAACCTAGTGTTAATTCTTTCTCTACCTTGAGGGAGTTGGGGGTTTGATCTTGATTGATGGTTTTCTTTGATGGAGGTTTATTATTCCTTTTGATATTATGATTTCAAATGTATTCATGATTCTTGTTGACCTATGATGTTTTGTTGACATTTTCATGATGGAATTAACACATTATCTTTGGACCTTTTGGAGATTCTGAAGTGCTTGATGATCCTATGTGGCTATAGAGTTTGATGTTCTATTGTATGTATTAAATGAGATTGTTGTTGAATTTTTATGAATAGATAACTTAAATTATGCATCCTCTTGCTTACATGTTGTTCTTAATGTCTTCATCTTTATGCTTTCTCATGTTGATCCTACTCTTTTGTTTCAAACTCTAAGTTGAATCACAAAATCACTAATCCTTCTTTTGAGTTCGGGACTAAGCACATGTAGTTTTCAGGAAAATGATCTACAGTCACACATGATTATCTTTGAAAAATATCGATACTCATTCATATGTTTGATTGAAGGTGGGGAAAATAATGTTTATGATATAATGGCAAGTGTCTTCTTAATCACATAATTGATCTCATATTTTGTGTGGTTACACGAGAAATTTCACAACACTACTTCATTTACATGACCGCTCCAACCTTGAAATACATGTGGGGGAATCCCTTGATCTTCTTACTCTTTCCTAGACCTCTCTATATTGTGGATCTTTTCTGTCATTTGAATCCAATAGTTAGAATTATGGACTAAGCCCCATATTTCACAAACCTTAGTTGGTTTTGTTCATATCAGCTTAGTGTTGATGAGGTTGCGACCTTGATCCTTATTAAGATCCCCTCAATGAGTTTTTCTTTCGAACTCCCCTCTCTTTGAAAAACATGACTGGCATGGAACCTTGACTTGTGTGTAACTTGGCCTCATTTTCCTAATTTTTATTTTATTATTATTATTGTACATAATTTGCATTTTTTATTTATTTATTTCTTTTCCCATTCGTCCTCGAAGTCCTAGGTTGTATATGTTTGTTTTATTTTCTTATTTCATTTATTAAGTTTCATTTCATTTTTTAACATTTTTTCATTTTTCCCATGCTTCCTCCCATTTTTATTCACCTTCACTTCATGGTAAATTCCATTGGGAATTACCATTAAGATAAACCTTCCCTCATTCTCAGAATCGCCTCCTCCCCTTCCTGAATGCATCACCATATCAAAGCTCATACTTAAGATTATTCATTTGTTTTTTAGCATTATTTAAACCCATCAGGATGAGACATCAGAGTCGATCCATTGATATTTAATCCTAATATTTATTCATATCCCCGACACATTGGAATTTGATGGAGACATCACAAAATAAA